>BQNB010037290.1:0-49538 GCA_026074375.1 Tanacetum coccineum | reverse complement strand
TTTCTTTTCTCTAAAATTCGTATTTATTATGTATGTATAAGAAAAATATTTTTTATTTTTTTTATTTTTTTTAGTTAATTAATTACCTTCAATACCTTATGTTTTTATAAAAACCTAAGCTAATTTGGTAAACCAATTTGCTTAAAAACTACTTTCTAAATATAACTTTCATTTCACAATTCACTTTCTATTTTTAGAAAGTTTATCACAAATATCCATATTTCACTCACTTAACTCCCCTTCAATATGACACATTTTTCTTAAACGCTTAATCCACAATAATCCAAATATTGACGTAGCATTGCATGCAATACGCCATTCCTTTTCATTATCACTAAATATGAACAAATGGAATACTCATCACCAAACACAAACACACTCATAATGAGATGCCCATACACCTCAAAATGATATCATCACATACTTAAACCACTTAGCACACAATAATCACATAGCACACCACTTAATCACATACAATAAGCACATAGCCATATCTAAAGGTAAAGCTAACCTGCATAAATCACGGGTGTCACACGGAAGGAGTTGCCAATCTATCTTAATGGTTTGAAAGAATGGAGTCTATTTTCCATATCAGTAATTGTGCAGTTGAGAATCAAGTCAAGTTTGCTACTTGCACTCTCCATTCAGTTGCCTTAACATGGTGGAACACTCATGTCAAGACAGTTGGTCATGATACCGCTTACGGTATGCCTTGGAAAACACTCATGAAAATGATAACCGACAAATACTGTCCTCGAAATGAGATCAAGAAACTGGAAATGGATATTTAGGATCTAAAGGTGAAGGGTACTGACTTGACGAGTTATACCCAACGCTTTCAGGAATTGGCTTTAATGTGCGAGAGGATATTTTCCGAAAAGTCTGATAAGATTAAGAAGTATGTTGGTGGTTTACCCAACATGATTCATGGGAGTGTGATGGCATCTAAGCCTAAGACAATGCAAGATACAATTGAAATTGCAACTGAACTGATGGACAAAAAGATCAGCACTCTTGCTGAACGTCAAGCTGAGAATAAGAGGAAACTTGATAACAACAACCAAGCTCAACAACAACCTCCCAAAAAGCAACGTGTGGCTATAGCTTATACCGCTGGGTCTGGTGAAAGGAAGGAGTATGCTAGAACTCTACCGTTGTGCAACAAGTGCAAGTTTCATCATAATGGCCAATGCACTGTAAAGTGCGCAAACTGCAAGAGAGTTGGTCATTTGACCCAAGACTGTAGAAGTCCTGCTGCTACTAACAATCAAAGAAACCCCACTTGCTATGAATGTGGGAATCAAGGGCATTACAGGAGTGATTGCCCGAAGTTAAAGAACCAAAACCATGGAAACCAAGCTGGAGGTACTGGAGCACGTTGAAAGGTGCATGCCTTAGGAGGAGGAGAAATCAATCAAGACCTTAACAAAATGGAGGATGATATTAATGCTTAGACTCTATTTCCTTTAAGAATTCTCGTTGTAATTTCTCTTAAATTCTCGTTGTGTTGTACGAATGATTTCAAATTATCTATCAAATCAATGTGTTGTGAAAATTTCATCAAATTTACTTTAATTCTCTACTTATTTATATAAGCCACTCCCATAAATATTATGAAATCATAACACTATTTTGACAAAAATTAGCATAGCATCGTTAGTCCTCAATTATACATGGCCTGATCATATGTCTATTTTCTTCTTGTTATGGAGAGTTTGCATATCTCATTTCAAAGAGTGGTGGAAGCAGGAATGTTTAAAGGAGTTACGCTCAGCTCTTCATTGCAAATTTCTCACATGTTTTATGCAGATGACGCGGTTTTTGTGGGTCAATGGAATGCTGTGAATATCGACACTATTATTCACGTGCTGGAGTGCGTTTTTTATGCGTCGGGTATGCGTATCAATAGGAGTAAAAGTAAGTTAATAGGGATTGCTGTAGAGGATGATAAAGTCGAGTTAGCAGCCTCCAAGATTGGATGTCTTACGCTCAAACCTCTATTTTCGTATTTAGGGTCAGGGTATCGAAAGTGGGTGGTTGATGCTCTCTTTCAAATCCTAGAATGAAAGTTCGTGATCGAGTAATTTCTTTCGACGTCTCACAAAATGGAAAATGAACGACGCATTCAATTGGTGGATGAAGGTAAACCTAATCTTCTCAAGTCGGTTTTTAGGATCGATGCCTATATATCATATGACTATTTTTAAAAAGATTCCTATGAAGTGTGCTCAAGAGAATTAAGAGTCCATTCGCGGAATGATTCTTCAATGGGCATGCATATAAATAGTAAATAGACTTCAGGTAAATGGAAAAACGTTTTGGCTTCCAAAGAAAAAGGAGGCATTGGGGTTTTAATTTGTCTATGCGTTTGAATAGAGGCCTCATGTTTAAATGGCGGTGTGACCTTCTATACTCAAAACAATTCTTTATGGGCGAAAGTTATCAAAGCGATCCATGGAGACGATGGGAAAGTGGGGAAGAAAACCAAATTAGTTTTCCCATCTATTTGGATCGATATAGTGCAAGAGATGGAGTCGTTAAAGAATCAAGACATCAATATTTTAAAGAGTATGAAATTTAAGATTGGCAATGGGGAGCATACTGCTTTTTAGGATGAAGTTTGGCGTAAAGATATTGCTTTCAAAAACCTGTATCCGAGGTTGTATGCTCTTGAATCTTGTAAGGATATAGTTGTGGCTTCTAAGCTAGTGCATCCCTGTTTGGACCATTCATTTCGTCGTGCCCTAAGAAGTGGAGTGGAACAAGAACAATTCATAGCATTGATCAATCAGGTTCAATCCATTTCTCTTGTCCCTTGTAGAGATAGGAGGGTTTGGTCCTTGGAGGGTTCGGGAGAGTTCTCGGTTACTTCGCTTAGAAAACTTATTGATGATAAAATGTTACCGGAGGTATCCTCCAAGACTCGGTGGGTAAAAGCAATTCCTATTAAGGTTAACGTGCATGCGTGGAAAGTAAGGCTTGATTATTTACCGATGAGATTTAATATTTCTCGTCGAGGCATGGTCATTAACTCTATTTCGTGTCCAATATGTGATAATGGAGTGGAGTCGACTAGCCATCTTTTCTTTTCTTGCCAAATTGTTAAAGATATTGTCCGTAGGATTGTCCGTTGGTGGGATATTAGCTTCATGGAATTATCCTCGTATGAAGAATGGGTGGTTTGGCTTTCGAATCTTCGTTTATCAAGTAAGCTTAAAAGTGTTCTTGAAGGAGTTTTTTATGTTATGTGGTGGCATATTTGGTCTTTTCGCAATAAGAAGATTTTTGGGTCGAAGAACACTCCTATGGCGACTATCTTTGAAGATGTAGTGTCGATGTCTTTTTATTTGTGTTGGTTTAGATGTAAAGCGTCGTTTAGTTGGATTGATTGGCTTAAAAATCCTCATCTTGTATCTTTGTAATATCTAGCTCCTTGCTAGTTTTTTTAATAAAATTCGCCTTTCAAAAAAAAAATACATGGCCTGATCAACTATGTATAATTCAGGAAGGACCATGCCCATGCTGAGAGTAGTCACCCTAAAACTTCTTGTCAAGGAAATAATTTTCTATTTATATCAAGTTTTGTGTGCGTATTCATAAAATGTATTTATCACAAGGAACCAAACTAACAACCATAATAACTAAGTAAACTCTTACACCATCTTACAATGAAGTCGATATCATCTTACACCAAATCTTAAGCCAAAAAGGCGAAGACGTATCATTAGTCACCCTAGGATAACCCGCCGACAAGTTAAACGTCATCAAGGTATTGAGACCCGTACCAATGAAATTCTACATTAAGATAGCAGATTGACTTAGCACGTAGTAGCAAGATTAAGACGAGCATTTACACCTCTTCATCAACACTATACCGGAAGGCAGCTCGAACTGAATTGCGGGACGCAATTCTTTTAAACCGGAGAGACTATAGCAACTCACATTTTCACACCTTTATACATCCATGAACATCCAATTAATTATTTTAAACTTTTACGCGTTCACTTTAAATTTCCAATGTTTAGCTAAATCGCGTAAACTAAAAATCAACAATCAACGTAAACAGGCACCAAACAAATTTAAGTTTACGTCAAGCAAGCAATATATTATTTTTACGAAAGTAATATTTTATTTTGATTGGTTACGTAAAGTGGTTACGTTTCGCAATTAAATACATTTAGGCATACCCGGAAGCACCAATACCTATCTATACTCAACCAAATACCCACAATTATACCCAATACTCAAAAATTATATAATTTTTCATACATATACATACATATCCGGTTCTAGCATAGAAAATACATAGGAAAATAATATCTAGACTTCCATTTTCAAATCAAACATGTGCTAAATCAATTTCCAAGCAACCTTTCTTACAAATACTAACTTTCTTACACCAAACCATACTTTCTTACATAAAACCTCATCCCTCCCCATCCCTAGTCATTCAAGCCCTAAACCATGGTTAAGTTAGCTAGATATTTCTAGTATAAAAGGCACACTATTGGAAGTAAACTTCACACTTCATTCACTTACCATTTCACTAGCAAAATATCACACAAACACTCTTTTTGTCTCACCCTAGCTCACGGCTAAAAACAAACACCCTAAATAATTCATACAATTTTATTTACCAAGTATTTAAGTATTCTAACATCATATCTAAGGTATCCTAAGGTGCATTGAAGGTTTGGTTTAGTGTTTAAAAGGGTTAAACAAGAAAGATTCAAGATTAGGGTTTCAAGTGAAATTAGGGTTTTCTTGATTTGGAAGCTTGGGTTTTATTGATAAGTTAGGGTTTAGATATTGTTTCTCTTCATCATACATCATATTAAGGTTATCTAAAAACCATAAACTCTTTACATTTGTGATTTTATGTGTATATAATGTCTATGTAGTAAATCACCATCTAGGAAACATATTAACATGTAAAATGGATTTTTACACTTGTTCATGGTTTGATGAACTTAGTCATATGTTATATGGATGTTAAATACATGTTGTAATGGAAGTATAAGTATCATACAAGTGTTGGTTTACCTATAAAAAATATATATAAACTAGTTACCTAAAAAGTATACTTATTAAAGATTATGAACAAATGAGTATGTAGACTTGTTGATCTTGTTATCATGGACAATACTTGGACAAGTAATGGACTAAAGGGCCTAATACATATGAGACATGTGATATATTGTGTTGTAGAAAACTTGTAACAAGTCTACTAAGCTAAAAACCTATAAAAACAAGTTTAAACACATTTTATGTAAATATCTTCAAGGGTCTGATCAAATTCGAAAAATAATGTATTAATTTTATATTTTTATAAAATACTACATGTTACAAGGATCGTATGCATGTAGAGAACTCAAAAAACCAATTTATAACGAAGGAGATACGGTATTTGCAAGTTATACGATAATAAACTCTTTTATAAAAGAAATTTTATAAAAACTTATTACAATTCACCTCTAATATAAATGATTGGTTATTTTTCTCAGATAGTACATATTTTTAGGATTCCAAAACATTAAGAATCATAATTTTTGGATCAATAACGAAGGAGTTATGAATTTCGCAAGTTTACGATAATTAAAGTTTATAAAAATAATTTTATAAACTATGAACAGTAAAAATCACTATTCATCTCAGATACTTATTTTTGAAAAATCTTATATTTTGATATAACTTTCAATTACGAAGACGTGCTCGAAAGAATCACTAAAATCGGAGCTAAAACAGATAAAATACGACATTTACGGGTTTATGACGAATAATTTTATAAAAGTCCATGAACCGTAAAAGTTACTATTCATCAGAGGACTCAAAACATAAAAATTTCATATTTTGATACATCATCTTAATACGAAAGCGTGGACGTAAAGAACGTGCCAAACGGGTCTAAACGGGAAAGTTACGTCGTTTTTACTAAAGTAATATTTATAAACGTTTTTACCTTATAAGCGTTGTTTTACAAATGCAATTAGATGGTGATGTAGCTATATAGAATTATATATAGCATTGGTTAATCAAAGTGCTTAGTACTTATACTGCCTATAATTAATTAGGTTGCATTCGGCGTTTATCTGACGCATTTTCTGTGATATACTTGATATTCATTAACACAAGGTGAGTTCACAGCCCCACGTTTTACATTTTAATGATTTACAAGTTTTGGGGTGAGAAACATATGCATGTTTTACAATCGGACGCAAGTGGACATTTTACATTACGATTACGTGTTTGCCTAAATAGCGATAACCCTCTGAGCTCATTATCATGAACTGTCAATTACTGGTTGTGAGCGCGAATGTTATAAATAGATCTATTTAGGATTGACATCCCCGTTCGGGTGATTCATGCTCACTGTGCCGGTATGCCAGACAACAAACGTATACCATGTCGTACATAGGATGTTGCGGGTTAGAACATCATCACGGGCAATGTTGGCAATTTATATTGTAATTCATACATGTCGAGCTTCAGTGTCATGAGCTTAGGAAAACGTAATCACATTTTATGATGTTTGCATCTGTTGCATTATCATGGGGAAATCTTGCGGTCCTACATCATACATTTTACAAACCTATGAATTCACTAACATTATTGTTGACGTTTTAAAGCAATGTTTTTAGGGGATCAATAAGGCACGAGGTGCAAGGGATACATTAGTGGTTTTGATTTAGATGTCACATGCATTAAAGATTTGGTTGTATTACTTTTGTATAATCGTTATGAACTAGAATCTTTGTATTTTGAACAAGTGAAGCTTTAGGCTTTTGTAACAAACAATTTGCTAAATCCAATGTATCGGTTTTAAATGACTTTTAAATGGTTGTTCTTATATATATCTTGTGCTATTGATCTATGAAGTATCACCCCCAGACCCATATTCCGATGCGACCCAATTTGGGGGTGTTACATAATACCCTTACAAATTAAGGGGGAGCATTAAAATGTTCCTAATATGGCTTGTTAATAATCGGAACATTTTTCTCCCCAAACAGTTTTCAAACATATTTGAATCAATTGATATCCAAATATCAAGAGATTTGACATTTTTTATAAGGGGAGAAAATGTGATTAAAATATATGGCTAAAGATGTGATCTTAAAGACTTAAGTGCGAGCTTCACCCTTCATGTGCTAAATATTTTCGAATATCGATGCACGTGTTGAGGGAGAGCAATTTCGGAAAAGTAAAACCATCAAGGTACTAAATGTTTTAATTTATATCACAAAGTACCTTGATCGATGTTTTTAAATGGTTTTAAGGCTGAGAACAAAACAAAAAGACCAACCATATTTGTAATTAATTAGAGTTATAAGGTGGTTAAGATTAGGTATTCGTTCCCATGATCCAGCCAAAACCGGAGGGATCTACCCAAGGACATTCCATTAGTTAGAATAGAAGTTCTTAGGTATGATGTAAAAAAGGAGTAAAGTCAGAAAAGGGAATAATGCGAACTAAGACAGAGTTGACACTGGAACAAACCCAACAAGGTGTTAGTGATGAAGTCTTAGTTAGTATTGAAGGGGTTGAAGAATTAAAAAGAAATATAAATATAAAGGGTGAAAAGAAAGAAGCCATCCTTACACTTAGGCAGAAACCGGGTCTACACATATGCTATCAGAAACACTAAATTGTTGTTTGGTATTGAAGATAGTCATCATGGACCCAGTGATGCAATGCACAACTCTTTCCAGCCACTTAAGATCTCTCAAAAGACTCTTGTTTCATTTCTCACGGAGATTAAACACATTTCTATCGAATTTCTCACCCCGAGTTAGTAGATATTGAAAAGGTGACAGTCTGCTCTAGCCTCCGATTACTAAAACCAAATGTGCACTATCGAGTCTAGAGCCATAAAATAGATCATCTATCAATCTCATTAGGATACTTATCTAAAATATTCTTACTAATTCACACAATGTGAAAACAAGAAATATATTAAGAGTTCTACGCATTATCCTTGTGATATTGCCAGAACATCAGAGTGATACTTAAAAGTATTCACAGTTACGATGGAAATCCTTTTGGAGCCAACATCAAACAAGCTCTGTGGTAGGTGACTTGTGAGATCCTACACGGATCAAACTTGTGATACTGGATAACGATTCGGTCACACCTCGAAAATTTCAGGTCAATCTTTTCAATTTTTCTATCATTATTTTTGACTTTTATACGTTACATTTGAATCTAGCAGTTTACCGAGAAGTTAACCCGCGTAAATCCATGGGAAGCCTCACAAGGTATCTAGACATAAGAAAGCTGAACACGAATTGATAGCTTAATCGGGAAGATAGTAACTTACCGATTCACTCTTACCATGTTGTCTGCTTTGAGACGCTCTGGTAATGAGAACGGCTAGTGCAGCTGCGAAACCCTGTCAAGGAGATTCTCTTGAATTCTACCTGATCACAGGCAGTATTTATATTGATTAACAGGGAACCGTGGTTATTACAACTATATTCGACGAAGTGACAAAGACACTTTCGTCCATATATGTTGTTTATCACTAACCCATTCATGCAGATTTCATGACGGCGACAATAGTTAACCGATGAAAAGTCAAAGTCAATGCAACATGCTCATACTCGACCGACATATGTAAAGACATCATGAAAGCTCAAGTACATGTTTCAAGACTTCTGCTACTCTGATACCGTACGTCTTTCTTGAAGTGACGAAGTATTAAAGTTAAAGATTTTCAAGAAATTTCCTCTACTATGATACCGCACGTCTTCCATGAAGTGACAAAGTGTTAAAGTTAAAGAATTTCAAGAAAGATGGTTACACAAGCTTTCAAAATCAAGAATAGTATGAGCATGTCGGTCCAAAAGTCACAAGATTACAAGAAGGCAAAGATTACAAGATGGCGAAAAGATATTATGCTTGGTTGATGATCTCAAGAAGCTTAAGGTCACATATAAGTCAAGATTAAGATACAAGTTAAAGCCTAAAAGTCTAAATATTACTACCTCAAGATTCACAAGAAAAATATCAACAAAACAAGACTATGAAAACAATAAAAAACAATCAAAGACTCTTTTTGCTTACATGTTCATAAAGACTAACTAGATGACCAAAAACAAGGGTTTTGGTGCAAGATTTAACATCATGTCTTCTTGCACCAATAAAATACCTTTGATAGATGATTACCTTGAAAAAATACCTTCTAAAACTTAGAAATTTCATGGTTTAGGTCTGGAACAATTAGGGAATACTGATGAGATCTAGAGAGAAGTGAAGAGAGAGTTTAGAGTGTTGTAGTGGAGAAAATGATGTATGTGGGTGGGAAAATGAGAAAATAAAGTAAAGTGTGTGGTGGGAAGGAAATATAGCCGAATATAGGGAGTAACAATCAGATTTTTGAGCGTATTTTTATGTATTTTAATTATTTATAATGTTAGGGTTGTATCAAATCAAATTTATAAAGTTAATACATAAAAATGCTAGTTTTGTTTAGGCGGGTTTAAGGAAAGTTTAATGTTTATATAACAAGTAGTTATTTAAGATCATATTATCTTGTTGTTATTGTTAGATTAAAGATGGAATATATATATATGTATATATATATATGTATATATATATGTATATATATATATATATATATATATATATATATATATATATATATATATATATATATGTATATATATATATATATATATATACGTATATATATATACGTATATATGTATACGTATATATGTATACGTATATATGTATACGTATATATGTATATATATATATATATATATATATATATATATCTCATCTAAATGTATTACATTTGTGCTTTAGTAGCAAGCTATGATAGTCGCGTTTGACCTTTAACTAATAGATAGGAAATTTCACGTACCGGATGAAATCCAAAAACACTAGCTAAAACTCCTAGTAGAAAATGGATTTGGTTTTCAAGTGTGGATGACACTAACCATTTAAAAACAACTTAAGGATGTCATTTACATTTAGTTGACGCTAAATAAAATCGTAGGTCGAATGTACGTTCATAACGCGAGGGCGCCTAAGGAAAAAAATGAACTCAATGCACAAAAATGACCCAACTATCATAAAACTAGCTTATCAATCATAGTTTTTAATAAAAGTGAACCAATATGCAAAATTAAGGTAACCAAGTCTAGAAATGACCTGAACACATTTTTAATAGGTGTCACAGTCTCCCACAGTTGAAAGAATTTTGTCCTGAAATTTCATTATTGTCATCTCTAATTCTAGTCTCACTAAAGAGTTAAAAATACTTGTGCTTTACACAATCAACATGTTCCAAGGTATACTCATGTCCATGCTTTGAGTTCCTACAAATTTTACGATCGAAATCTCACTTCGTCTCAACATCTCAAATTTCCTAATGAGGATTTCTGTTGGCTCATCCACAAAACATAATTGATTATTAATCTGAGCATCCTCTGAACGTATAATCAGTGAATCATCGGTTAGGAAATTCTTAAGATTAGACACATGGAACGCATTATGAATATGGCTTAGTCCCTTAGGTAGCTTGAGTTCGTACGATACTTGTTCGGCCCTTTTTAATAACCTCATAAGGTCTGAGAATTCTAGGACTAAGTTTACTCTTCTTCCCGAAGTGTACTGTCCCTTTTTATGGTGATACTTTAGCAAGACCTTATCGTTGACACTAAATTCTAACGGATTCCAACGGTTATCCGCCTAACCTTTCTAATTGTCTCTGACAACTTTAAGTAATCTATGATTGTTGAGTTCTTGCCAGTAGATTCTTGGATAATGTCAAGTTGTGTCAACTATCTATCTCCCACTTCAGACCAACAAGGTAGTAAACGACACTTACGCCCATACAAGGATTCATATGGGGTGCATTTAATACTAGTGTGATAGTTGTTGCTATGAGAAAATTCAACTAAGGTAAACGAGTTTGCCACTTTACGACATACAAGATTAAAGTTACCTAAAGCATGTCTTCTAAGTTTTGGATGGTTTATTCACTTTGTATGTCTATTTGAGAATGGCAGGCGGTGCTCAATTTCATCTATGCACCTAAAGATGTCTGGACTGATCGCCAAAATAGTGACATAAAGCGACTACCCTTATCCAAAATGTAGTTTATGGATACTCCATGGCGTGAAAAGTTTTGATAGATGTAGGTTTGAAAAGTATTTTCTTATAATCTTCCCGAATAGGATTGGAATGCGCATAATTCATTAGCCAATCTATTACGACTCTAATCGAATCATGACTTTTTTATAGTTTGAGGCAATTTGGTTATTGAGTCTGTAGATATTGATTCCTAATTCCTACTACTACGTTGGAGCTCTTTAGCTCATTACGATTTGAGGATGATATGTAAATTTTATGAGAGTGGCTAGGGATTACACTATGATTACGTGGTCTTGCCTTATTTTCTGAACTCTAGGCTATTTTTGACGGTTGAAACAAGTTCACGATAAACTAAAGATTGGGGGATGGTTGAGGCGCTAGGGGTTATTATGGTGACGTGAGTCTAGTAATGCTCAGTGGGAACGAGGGCTGCCTTGGAATCTATGATATAGTCAGATATAATCCTTTCATTTCGATGTGAGTAAGGCGCTTCCGCCATGACGGAGTATTCATTCAAAATAAACCCCAAGAAACCCCTACCCACTCCCCCCCAAAACCCCGACCCACCCGCAAGCCGACACACGCACACACACACCCCATCAAGCGCCCCAGGGGGAGGTAGCGTGGGGTGGGGGTGGGGGTGGGTGGGGAAGTGGGCGGGGGGATTGGTTGTGGCGTGGGGGGGAGTTGGGGCAGACGTCCCGGGGTAACCACCCCTGCCACCGCAGGCCCGTCCGCCCACCGGTGGCCAGATGGGCACCCCCAGCCCAAGGCCGGTGAGGCGGTGTTCACGGGAGAGGTTTTGGGGCGCCGCCCCACGGTGGGTATGGTTGGGTAGTGGGGGGTCGGTGGAGGGGGTCGGAGGGGGAAGCGGGTGGTGTGGTGGTGGGGGGGGGGGGGGGTTGTGGGGGGGTGGGGGTGGGTGAGGGTTGGGGGGGTGAGGGTTGGGGGTGGTGTGGGGGGGGGGGGGGGAGGGGCGAGTGGTGAGATGGGTGGGGGGTGGCGGGGGGGGGGAAGGTGTGGGGGGGGGAGGGTGGGGTGGGAGGGGGAGGGGGGTTGGGGAGGGGGTGGGGGAGGCGAGGGGGTAGGGGGGGCGGGGGTCGAGGGGTGGAGCGGGGGGGGGGGGGGGGGGGGATGGGGGGGGGGGGGGGTGGGGTGGGTGGGGGGGGGGGGGGGTGGGTGAGGGGGGCCGGGGGAGGGAGGGGGTGGGGCGGGGGGGGTGTGGCGAGGGTTGAGAGGTGGGGAGGGGGGGGGTAGGGGGGGGGGGAGGGAGAAGGTACGTGTGGAGGGGGTGGGGGGCAGGTTTGAGAGTGTGTAAGGGCTGTTGCGGGGCGGGGGGGGGGGGTGGTGGAGAGGGGGGGGGTATGGTGACTGTTAATTATTGTATTGTTTGGTGTCGTAGTTTTTGTTTTTGTTTGATTTTTTTTTTCTGTTTTTTTCTGTTTAAAACACATGTTTACTTATTGGTTTGGAGTTTTTAGTTGTGTGTTTTTGTTATATTTTTCTCTCTGCACTCTTAAATCTGTTATAGTAGTTTCGTGTTTAGTATTTTCCTGGTTTTTTGACTTTTGTTTCTTTTTTCGTTTTTCGTAGTTGTGTAAGTTTTGTAGGTTATCCTCCTAACTTCTTATCCTATCCACTTGGGTTTATAAATTGTACATGATAGGAAAATCCTTATCTGCTTCAGAGCCTAAAGAGTATAGTGAATTGTGGTTAGGAAACTCTTATCTCCTTCAGAGCCCAAAGGTAAAGAGTATAGAGACCTAGTGGTTGCGTTCCATATTTTTCCTGATGTTACGCATGTTCCTTCTTGGAGGTTTATGGTTTTGAATTTGACCATAGCATTTATTTGAGTAAAAACTATTTGTACAAAATTGACCCTAAATGTATTTTGTATAATGTATATTAAATAGTTTTAAATTTTAAACAATAATAATAATAATGCAAAAAGATACGAGTACAAAAAGTTTGTATTTTGATAAAATGATTTTTCGTTTAAGAATTAGATAATAACCTTTGAAAAGATTGATCTTTCAACATACGTCATAAAAAAGGTTTTAAGTAGAGACGTATTTCAAGTATCGTATAATAAAGATTTTATGATTTATAAATCATAATAGCCAAGCACAATGAAACTGATACAAAGAAATTTATATCTAAATAAAAACATCTTTCCAAACGTGAGTGGAATTTTCAACATAATTTGATGTTTAGACATACAACGTAATACAAGGTTTTGATGCTAAGACAAACTAACAGTTCAAAATTACTAACACGTCATACTTTAAAAGGTTTTCAAGGGAATATTTTACTTGTACAAATTTTGTTACCAAATGACTTTGACTCATCCAAATAATTCGTCTTCGAAACAAGATCATTAGACGAAAATTGTTATCATGTCAACGCAAATAACCTGATTAACAAGCATAAGGTCCTAACTTCTCCTATCATTCCTTTTATCTCAAAAGAAGTCTCCAAGGCCATGGTCATACAACAAAACAACTAATGTGACCACGCTCATAGGTGAGTCGTTCTTAGGGCAACTAGTGATGTAACCTGTCTCCTCAGACATTTTCAAGAACAAAAACGTTTAAAGTGACCTGAATTTCTAGTAAAAAATGATGTTCAAATCCACATCAGTGGACTGTGCACAATAGTCACTTACAATACACAAGGTAGAGTTGTATACATTTGTCAATGCTTAGAGATGGCGCGTTGGGCGGGGGGGGGGGAGGGGGTGGTCTGTGTCCTACCGTGACAGAAATATGACTGAGGTAAAAGTACGCTTAGGGACTTAGGGTAACATAGTGTAACTGAAATGTGACTGAAATAAAAGAATACTCAGAGACATAATGTATAAATAATAACATAACAACGCAGTAATAAGTGTAAAGAAATATCCAAATCACATCATTCAAGACTTGCTCGTCGTCGAGCAAATTCATTAAAAACTTTAAGCTAAGTAACAACTTGAATCTAACTTAATTCCACAACTCATCAAACAAGAACTATCATGAAATTAAGTTAGGAATTATTAAAAAGCTTAACGTTTTTTAAAAATTGACTTAATTTTGAGGTTGCTCAAAAACCAAATCTTGTAACACTGATGAGGGTGTTTGTGGAGTAGAAAATGATGCTTTGAGCTTTAAAATGCATTAAGATCTGAAAGTGACATTTATGTACCAAATATGGCCCTCTAACAAGTCGGCTACCAGCTGGAGTTCAACTCCCCACTGGAGCTAAGACTGTTAGGATGTATCAAATAGTCCTCTAACAATGTTGTTGGGATGTATCTAAATCACATCATTCATCATAGTATTGTATCCAAACTGGATCTTCCAACAAGTTGACTACCAGCTGGAGCTCAACTCCTAGTTGGAGCTAAGACTGTTAGGATGCATAGATATGCAACCAAAATGGTCTTCCAATAAGTCAACTACCAGCAGGAGCTCAAATACTAGCTAGGGTTAAAACTGTTGGCTTAATAGTTATGTATCAATGAAACACTCAATAGTTATGTACCAATCAACTACTCAATAATTATGTAGCAATAAACTACTTAATAATTATGTACTAATCGACCACTTATGCTCACATTTGCAACTAAAACTATTGGCTTAATAGTGTGATATAATAAGACAAAAACATGTCTGAAATAAAGTTCTAATTAGTTACTAATAGTGGAAATATGAATGCCTACAATACGTCATGCACACGCACACAAAATTTGCTTTTCAAGGATCTCAGTGGAAAGTTGGTTTTTTTAAAAACAATACAAAGGTAACTACTCTCAACATTACATGATTGTCACACCCCAAAAATTTCATGTCAAAATTTTAAACTTTTTCGACAATTATTTTTGACTTTTACACGTTACATTTGAATCTGGCAGTTTACCGGGAAGTTAACGCGCGTAAATCTAAAAAATATCACCGGACGCGTTTCAACTTTGGATTTTGATTAGTTTAGATATTATATGAGTTATTTTATCTTTTCTAAGTGTTTCGTAGTTTACGATTACTCCCGTTATTTATTTTTACGCTTTAACGTTTAAATTACGTTTTCGCGTTTTTTGACTAACCGGAACACCAAAATCTTTTACGTGTTTAACTTTAGTTATCATCAATTCCATGTTATAAGCCAAAATTTTCATAACCCCCTTCTTATGAATTTTAGACGCCTAAGTCCCAAGCAAAACAACTATAAGTCCTAAATAAATTCAAGAACATCTTTTGAAAAACTACATCACATGCATGCATAATAAGAGAAAGTGACATGTTTGTCTTAACCACACTACAAACCAACTTCCTTACATATCACATGCAAGCTTGGACAATTTGACCATTAGTGAATTTAAATCAAACTTGGAGTCAAAGAAAATGGTTTTGGTCCCTCCCTTTGTCCCTAGTATTTGGCCGAACCACATGGACCATGAATTTATGGTTTTCAATTTTTGTTAGTCACCCACCAAGCTATGGTTCACTCTTTTGTCTAAACCCTAAGTCTTTTAGCACTATATAAACATCCTTAACTCATTTTAGGTCATTTCATTCACACACATAAGCTTAACAAAAATTTCTTTTCTCTCTTTTCTCCTCCTAGTCCACGAAACACACACAAACACACACACAATCCATACTTTTGATTTCTACCAAGATTCACACATCCTAAACTTCATTTTATCAAGATCCAAGGTTATTCCAAGAAGGTTTTCATTTGATTTCAAGGGTCTTTCAAGAGTTTATAAACTAGGGTTTCAAGATTTGTTGTTGGGTTCTATAGATCTAGTATTTTGGGGTTTAGATCTTGTGATTTCTCTACTTGTTCTTAACTTTTGTAAGTGTCTTGATCTTTTCTTGTGGTTTACTTATGTTCTTTCATATATTTCAAGATCTATACATCTATATATTGTGTTTTAAATTTTTGAAAGATTATAAAACAAGATTTTATAAATAATGATGTTACTTGTTTCACTAGTTAAATATTGTGTCCTTGGTGAGATGAGAGTTGGATGAGAGTTGCAACAATAGAAATGAAGGGATTAGGTCAGTTTAGGTGTGGTTTTGTTGTGGATTAGTTGTGAATGGAGATTAGGCTAGACTAGGCACTATTGTTAAGTTTTGTGTGATTTTTTGGAAGCGTTTGTGAAAAAGGTAGTTGCTGATTCGAAATGGTTTTGAGCGACTTAGGAATTTTTCATTAGGCGTAAAAGTAGTTTTTGGAGAGGTCGTTTCGAATAGATAGTTTTTCATATATCGCACACTAAAATTTTACTTAAAACGGTCAAGTTATAGCCAAATGAAACTTCAAAGATTTTTTGGCAAAACCAAATGAATAATTGCTGTTTGAAACTTAAAATGAGGTTTTTTTGACACTTTTGAGATATTTTGAGCTTTTAAAACACTAGCAAAACATATAGTAACACATATATATTGTTTAGTATCATTTAGAGACGTCGTTAACATATTTTAGGAAAAGCGTTAAGGTTACTAAAAATAGTAAGTTTGGTGAATTTTAGCAAGATGGACATGGAAGTTAAACGTTTAGATTTCTTTATTGCACTTAAGGAAATATGGATTAAGCAAATATAAGGTACGATATTAACGTCTTGAAGGGGTGGAGACTATAACAACCCAAGAATTTTCATCAAATACAAAATCAACCTATTTTATTATGATCACAAATCTACAGGAAATTTTTTGCTTTATTAAATTACTTGCATTGTCGATATCTCAATATGCAATGTAACTTGCATAACTAAAGTAGACGAGCTCACGCGACCTACCTATGCCAATCCTATCTTCATATATGTCAAGCAAACATCATAACATGTCATGTCAATATCTTAATATCATTATTACAAAGTACATTACTCATATAATGTACCAATCACAACGTTATATCAAGACGGGCTTTAAACCATTATCGTATACCTCTAAACCCTAATTCCATGAAAGATAATATCTAAAGCGAATGTACAAGATACTAAAGCATATATATAAGTCATATAACATCTCATTTGAATATAATTTCCCTCCAAAATAAGGTACAAGTCCTTTAAAGCATAATGTATAAGTCATTAATGCATGATGTTCAAATAGCCGTTTTACCTCTGTTTTCCCAAGGAATCTTGTATAATCCATCAAGTACAAGTTACAAACAAGTCATATACTTCATTTACATTCTATAATCATCCTCATTTCATAATATTTCATGAAATGAAACCTAGAAACCCTAACTCGAGCAAAATACTAAACCATGACCCGTTTCTCGATATTTATCCATATTATAAACCCAAACCATTACTCAAATAAGTTGTAAATACATAATTTACAACTTTACAAACCACATTCCATCATCATTTCACCAATTTTACAACAAGTAACAAGCATTAAACCTAGAATAACCCAATGAACCCTAATTATCAAACCCATGTACCCGTTTTACCTATTTTCACCCATTTTAAACTCGAACCACAAATCGAAAACTATTATAAACTCTAAATACAAGACTCACATTCCCTAATCTATCATTACTAATCTATTATACACGAAAAATAACCAAGAAAACCCTAACCCGCGCCTAAGTGAACCCGCGACCCATTTTAACCAACTTTAACCCATTTTAAGTCTAACTAAGCAAGCATACACCTCCATGATCATGCTACTTCAGTTAGAGTTCTTACAAGCACCTTAACCCATTTCTTGGCTAGAAAATTGGCCACATACCTCCCTTGTTGCTCAATCTCACCCGCGGCCACCTCACCTCCACAAACACCCTCCAACTCATCCTAGCTACTATCATAGCCCACCATACTCACCCTTATAGCTCCTCCCCTAAGCTATCCCCTCTAGAAATGAGACACCTTGCACTCCTTTCCTTGGCCTCCAAGTCCAAACGAGCCTATAAAAGGACTCGCACCCCTCTTCATTTACTCACACCTTCATCTTCTTTCTAAACCATCAATGGTGATCCAAGTCTAACCAAGAGAAGTTCTAAGAGTCCCAAGAGCAGAAACAAAGTAAAGAAGCCAAGTCTTGAAGCCATGGAAGGTCGTTACTAGGCGTACGTATGCAAAAACTACCCATTCGACCAATTTTCGAATCTACAAGCTCAAATCAGGTTCTATAAGCTCCCATTCTATTCTATCACTCTTATAATGTTTATATGATCCTAAATATACTCTTGTTACAAGCTTTTAACTTCAAAATCACTCGTTCTTGACTTTTGATCCAAACCGAGCTCATGAAACCCTAATTTCATGTTTTCATTTAATCATATCTGGGGAGGGGGGGTATAACATTGTAAACTATTATTATATCTATTCTAATAAGCTTATCTAACATTATAAAACCAATTTATCAAGTCTTGAAGAACTTGAATAAAAACCTACGCGTTTTTTGTTTTAAAAACCCTAAATTTGACCGCGTTTTGGATTTCTAGCTAACGAATTTATAATTTTAAACTTCGTTTACTTAAACCTTCATATTTTAGCTTATATTAATAAGCTATCACCTGAAAATATAATTTGGAATCTTAAAATAAGCTTGCATGGCATTTTGGATTTGTTTTGCAAAAGTATTCCATGCAAGGGGTATATATCATAACTTTTTGAAACTTATAACTAAAAAGGCTGAAAATGTCATTTTATCAAAGTCTATTATGTCACTTTCCAAAGTACAAGGTTTACTTTGTACATCTTTTAAACTAAAAGGACCAAACTCGTAAAAGTTTATAATCCAAGGATATATTTTGCCATTTTTCATTCTTAAGGGTCTAAAATGTAACATTTTAAAAAAGTATAGAAATGTGTTCAAAACCTTATAAGACATAACTTTAATTAACGCTTGACATGTTTATTTACAAACTCTTTTACATACTTGATTATCTTATAACAATGTGATTACTTTTCAAAGACTTAGTGAAGTTCATAACCTCGCATTTACTTATTTACATGTTTTATAAACCCGCGAGGGGGATACATGTTTATTTACAAACTCTTTTACATAATTGTTTATCTTATAACAATGTGATTACTTTTCAAATACTTAGTGAAGTTCATAGCCTCGCTTTTACTTATTTACATGCTTTATAAACCCGCGAGGGGGATACATGCTCAATTGTTTTTAATATACACAAGTACTTAAAACCGATATTGTGAAGTTCATAGCCTCGCTTTTACTTATTTACATGCTTTATAAACCCGCGAGGGGGATACATGCTCAATTGTTTTTAATATACACAAGTACTTAAAACCGATATTGTGAAGTTCATAGCCTCGCTTTTACTTATTTACATGCTTTATAAACCCGCGAGGGGGATACATGCTCAATTGTTTTTAATATACACAAGTACTTAAAACCGATATTGTGAGTTCATAGCCTCGCTTTTCAATCTCTTTAATGTTTTCATAAACCCGCGAGGGGGATACATGCTTAAACTATGAATTTTGAATAACATGATTGTTTTACCATAAATGCAAGTATTTTTTTCCAAATGTATGCTATCCAGATATATTATTGCCTAAGTAGCTTTCAGTGCCATTATTTTTATATCATGAACCATTAATTGCTTACGAGTAAACGCGAATATTGTGAATAGATCTATTGGGGGTGACGACTCCCGTTTGTATACCTATTCATAGGGTAGCCAAACGCAATATATTTGACCTAATGGGTAACCTTGGAAAGTTACCTTTCCACGAGGATGTTTGTTCCCCAACAAATGTCACTACGGTGATTTCCCTGTTAACGTATTGGTGTCATGAGCTTAGGTGTAATAATAATGTTACCACATTTCCTTGATAATTGTATTCGTTGCAATTATTACCAATTACGGGTGTATAACAACGTAACCAACACACTATTAAACTTCATTCAACATAAAAAATTCAACTGTATTCCATATAATACATTACAATTATTACCACTTATATAACAACGTAACCCACTATCTCTTATGATAACTTGTATTCAACTATTACATTTCAAACCTATGAATTTCACTCAACCTTTGTGTTGACCCTTTTTAGCATGTTTATCTCAGGTAATTGAGCAACCTATGGCACGGAGTATCTCAGGTAATTGACCTGCCTTTGTAAAACTCTGATTTTAAATAACGTATCTTTTAAAAACGTCTCTTTTGAGTCATTTTCTATGATTGTGTTTGTGATTCATGAAGTAATACCCCAGATTAGCTTCTGCTGCTATATTTATCAAAATGGGTGTGTTACAGGTTTCCCCAAGATTGATTGTTTTGCAAACTTAGTATTCACACTATTTCTTGATAGTTTCCTTAACTCATTTTTTAATGTTGCAATTGCAAATCCTTTTTCCCGAAGTTGAGCTTTGAACTCAGCATTTTGAGCAATCAAAGAAGTTATGTGTTCTATAGTCTTAGCTCTCGTTATCTTGATAGAATCAGACAATTCTTTGTAATGCCTTTTCAAATTCTCATTTTTCTTATGTAATTTAGCCACTTTATGTTTCAATTTGATGTTTATTGTTTTAAACATATCTATGTCATGTTTGATCTTGGCTTCATTACTTTTTACTTTCGAAAATTGACCATGTTTCCCTTCTTTTAAAGCTTGATTTTGATATTTAAGTTCAAGATTAACACAATGTGCTTCCATTCTTAAAAAATATATTTGAAATTGGACAACGGTTTTTTTGAGACAATATTTTCAGACTCGAGAGATTGATTTGAGAGTGCAGTTGCCTGGTTATCAGTTAATTTAGCAGGCAAAGGACGTATGTCATGACATTGTTTAGCATTCTGGTCAACCTCTCATTCATTATTGAATTTAGGTTGCTCAGTATGCTGTTGTCTGGTAGCAAATACATTATTATCAGTAGTCACTTGTACCTCAGCCATTGGCTCTTCGTCATATACTGGTTTGATATCTGCATCATCAGCATCTACATCATTCCCTGAACTGCTGCTTGTATCCTGCTTTCCAGATTCTGTCCCACCGCTTTCTGTGTTAACCAAACTAGCATCCAATGCTTTAGTCGTATCAACCTTTCCCTCTGTTGTCTGTATCTGTCTTTCATTCACCTTGCTGTCATACTCTCTTTTATGCATTGCTCTTTTATCAATTGACTTTTTAACATATTCCATGTGTTGGATCAGTGTATTACAAAATTCTTGAATATCGAGTGGAGTGTATTCTAGAAAGTACTTGTATGTCATTATAACATATTCATCATCCAAATAAATCTGTGACTTGATGAAAGTCTAAAACTGTATCTCGAGTACTTTAAAAGCAACCATGGATCAAATCTCTTGAAATTCTTCTTTGTCAAGTTGCTTTTCTAGTTGATCCACATTTAAGAACAATGTGCCTGTGAAAGTCTCAACATCTTGACCAAAGAGTGTCGCAAATGCGCGTTTGAATCCACAATCGGTTCGAGTTCCTTTTAAGTCGTTGTTTGAGAGAAGCTTGAGATGTGAATAAAGTAGTCAAAAAGATACCATGCAAATCCTTTTTGCTTTGTCTTGTATTTGTTGCATTTGTTGTTCATCCGAATTTAAACACGAAGATAATATATCTTTCATTTCCATTTTACCAAAAATTATGAAGTGAAAATAATTTGTAGGATCTTAAGTAGGTAAAGTGATTGTTGTTGTGGATTGAGTATGGAAATCTAGTTCACGGGATTTTACAAGTCTTGATTAAACCGAAAAAACACGTGAGTATTTCGCCGGATTTTACTAAATCAAGAAGAAATCATGAAAATAGAATTGTTGTTGGTGAAATTGTTGTTGGTGAAATCGTTGTTGTAATTGAAGTACTTGAACTTTTGTTAATGATTTGTTGAGCTAAAAGGACTAACGATGCACAAACTTTGAGCTTTAAGTGGCTAACAGTTGAGTAAATCACAAACAAGGACTAACGGTATATATAGCTTTGACTTTGGGGGCTAATAATGTTTATTTAACAAATTAGTGAAAAATAGGAAATTTGCCATGAAGTCTAGGGGCCAAACTTGTAAATTTTGAATTAAGTTTATTAAAAACATATTTCCCGCTAATATCACTTGTCTTCTTCGTTTCAAATAAAAAGAATTTTGTTAAAATGGAACAATTGTAATTCACTACTCGCAGACTCGTGTGTTAATGATCGAACAAAATCAAATATGCCATGATGATCGTTGAAGGACCGCGATCGTAATGATAGTAGATAGAAGACCTGCGAACAACCGAAGCTCAAAACCAAAAAACCCAAAACACGAAGAAACAATGTCATTCAACCTCACCTAGACAACTACGTATAACTCACTTATCACAAATGTTTAATTCGCCTAACTGTTTTTTGTTTACTTCGCCTAACAGTTTTTTATTAGTTTGCCTCACTTTTTTTTGTTTAGTTCGCCTAATGCAAATGTTTACTTTGCCTTAACAAACCGTTTACTTTGCCTTGAGAGATATGTTTAGTTCGCCTTCACTGATATGTTTAGTTCGCCTAATACTAAACGTTTAATTCGCCTAATTGATTTTTGTTTACTTCGCCTCACTATGAAACGTTTACTTCGCCTCTCACTGTGGTTTAGTTCGCCTCTCACTGTGGTTTAGTCCGCCTGATGAATATGTACAATTTGCCTGATGCAAACAAAAAAAAAAAAAAAAAAAAAAAAAAAAAAAATAATGGATATTCCGTACTTGTTGTCTTTTTGCAAACAACCAAACTCCTTTCTTTTCTTGTGCATAAACCGTGGACCACACAAAGAAGCTCAAAAATAAGCTAGTTTTAGACAAGAATAAGCCACGAATACTCTACCACAAAACTAGACGAGGTGTATAACAAGCTTGATGCTTTTTAGAAGAAATAAGGATACAAAAATAAGCCGACACCTACTATAAGCTATGAAAAGCTCGAGATAAGCGAAAAAAAATAGCCAAATAAACTACGTTTTATTAGCACCAAAAAGATTTGAAACTCTGTTATCCCACGAACAATAAGCCACATAGGTAGTTTCTAAAGAAAAAGAAGGAAAAAGAAAAAAAACTAAAACATTTTGTAGAGAAAATCAATAATCAAACATCAAACTCAATAAAAACATTCCATATCATAACGCATGGTGTTGGGTTTAAAAGACTTCAAGATATTCTTAGAGTTACTCATGCTCAGGTATTTATTAGTGAACAGTCAAAAGCATAAGTATTACGCTAGAAATACTGAATAGAAAATTATACTAAGTAGTATTGTACTGGTATATAAAAGTTACTACTGCTAGTATAATTAGCACTGTTAGTATAAAGTTACTATTGCTAGTAGAAGTTAAGACTGCTCAGAGATGAAGACTAAAAATATACTAAGTAGTTACTGCTGCTAGTACTAAAGTTAGTACTACTAGTGTATGTTAGTACTTCGCTTGAGTAAACTTCTAAGTATTTAATTGCTGCTTGGCTCGTTACAAACTGCTGAGTGATTACAACTTCTGGAATGTTATGCTGACAGAATGAGATCAAAAGCTATAAGAGAAGAGGTTTTAAGATTGATTGGAGAACAAAATACTTACGAAGGATAAGTATTATTTTATTTTGTAAAGAAGATAAGTTAACATTATTTGTTTAAGAGATTATGTTTGTTTATAGAAAAGATCATGATAAGTTACGAACGTATTGTAAGCCTTGTAGGACTCCTTGGTGTATAAAAGGAGGTCCTAGGGCATAATGTAAGATGTACATCTTTGATATTCGTTGCTTCAAGGTTTTGTAAACCCTAACACTAATAGAGTGTCGTTATTTTATATTAGGTTGGAAGTTTGGTAATCGTCGTGTTATTGAATTTTGATTACTGTGTTTATTAGAATACTTCTTAGTATCATTGACTAGATCCGCCTATTGGGGAGGGTAGAGGGAGTCTTTGATATATTACAACAGGTTCTACTATAGTTGTCTTGGATTTATTCAATACAACTAAGCTTCTTACAAAAGCAAGATCTATTCAAGTGGTATCAGATCTTGTTGAGAAACTTTGAATAAGAAGAAACAATCTACACAGACCAGAACTATTTGTTTGTGAGAAACATAGAGGCGTTGAATCTTCAACATGGTTGTGCTGGGGTGCTCGGGGGTGGGGGGGGGGGGGGGGGGGGGGTTGGTGGATCCTGTCCTCTCTCTCTTGATGTTGCGTCCAGAGGGGGTTCGCACTAGAAGTGACACAAACACTGGACTGTCACATAGGAAAACAGACTTTGAGCGGATGGTGAGTCGAACTCTCTACGTCTCCACTATACTTACAGATCTAGATCACGTCGTACTCTTGAAGTACAAGATAAATGGAGACTCACCTCCACCTAAGAGAATTGTTGATGGAGTTGAGCAAACATATCCTCCTGCAACTGCAGAAGAGAAGTTAGCAAGGAAGAATGAGTTAAAGGCAAGAGGTACACTGTTGATGGATCTTCCAAATGAACATCAACTAAAGTTTAATACCTACAAATGTGCCAAGACTCTAATGGAAGCCATATAGAAAATGTTTGGAGGTAATAAGGAGTCAAAGAAAACTCAGAAGACACTTCTAAAGCAACAGTATGATAATTTCAATATATCAAGCTCAGAAGGACTTGATCAAACCTATGATAGGCAACACTTAAATAAAGAACAAATCACTGTTTTATCATCATCTTAACTCAAAAAGACCCACAAACCTAGGAAAGCCTAAAGGACCACTAAGATATCTCAGTCTAGTGGACCTATTCACCTGTTTGTTCAGATTGAATTGTCATTAAGGATGTTAAGACAGAAAGGAAAGGCTTGCCCATTATTGCTTCTAGCTAAGAAACAGAGCAGGACAGTGGTAACATAAATAGGACCCAATCCATGACAACACTTAATGAGTCTTTTTCTCAGGAACTGAATTCAAGTAGTGGTCCCAGGTGCCAAGATACCATATTGGGGGGTGCAGAAGCTCAAATTAGGTTTGAGGCTGCATCTAAACAGTCCAATGATCCACCTCTCTCAAGAGTTAACACACTTAGAAGTGGGGAGGACAGCATGAAACTAAAGGAATTGATGGAATTTTGTACCAAATTGTCTAAAAGGGCTCTTGATTTGTGATATAAAAACAGATAGAGTGAATTGGTGAGAAAAAGAAATGAGAGATATAGTGAGCTGAAAAATAGAAAGAGAGTTGTGCGATATAAAAACAGATAGAGTGAATTGGTGAGAAAAAGAAATGAGAGATATAGTGAGCTGAAAAACAGAAAGAGAGCTTGTGAGAATCAAAATTGATGATGGAAATGCTTTTTGGAAAGAAATTAGGGTTAATACTGGTGTCTTAAAGTTAATGCTGCTCAGCTTAAAACTTAATGCTGCTAAGCTTAAGTTAATGCTGTTAGGCTTAATTTACTACTGCCCGTATTAGTTTATGCTGCTAGGCATACACTTACTGCTGTTAGGCATAAGTTAATGCTGCCAGGCATAACTTGCTACTGCTGGGTTAGTTAATACTGTTAGGCTTAACTTAATGCTGCCAGTTCCCAAGATAATGTGTTGAGGAGAATTCAATAAATACTTTGATAAGGGTTTCAATCACTTATTTTTATCGATTTACACCTGATATACCCTCTAATCATAAACCTAACTCATTTAATCATTCATCATCAAAACGAAAACAATTGTCGAACCTAAGTTTTGCTGAAACCCACAATTTGTTGCGTTTTGGAGAACCAAAAGAAAGTGATGGATTTTTGAGGAGATTAATAATTTTCTGAATGCAGTTATGTTCAATAAGCGTTAACGTTTTAATCCTACCATTTTATACTAACTGTATTGAACATCTGGGCATCTGCCAAGGCTAAGATCGTTAATGGGGAACGAAAAATACAAGACCTAGTAGACAAGAAGAAGGTAATCATCACTGAGACTAGTATAAGGAGTGATCTTAAGCTGGATGATGATGAAGGAATAGATTGTTTACCCACTGCTACAATTTTTACAGAATTGGAAAGAATAGGGTATGAAAATCTTACTCAAAAGCTTACTTTCTATAAAGCTTATTTTTCATCCTAATAGAAATTTCTTATCCATACCATACTGCAATGCCTTAGTGCTAAGACTACAGCCTAGAATGAATTTAGTAGCACCAAAAATTCAACTTTTCAAAGTACATTTTTGACAATATGGTGAAGCACTTGGAGGGTGGGGTTAAATTTCTCATGTACCCAAGGTTTATGCAAGTCTTCCTGGACAAACAAGTTGAGGGGATGACCAGACATAAAGAGGTTATGTTACACCTTCCCATACCAAGAATGTGTTTGCTAATATGAAGAGATCAAGAAAGGGTTTTTCTGGAAGAGTCACACCTCTATTCCTAACAATGATGATTTAAGCTTTAGAAGATATGGGTGAAGATTCTGCTGCTCCTTCTGATTCCTATTCCACACCCATTATTTCTCAACATTATCATCTAAAACCTCAAAAGAAGAAGTCAAGGAGAAAACAAAGGAAAGATAGTGGTCCTACATAGCCTGTTACTGATGAGGCTCATGTATCTACCCCTTCTTATGATCCACCTCAAAGTGGTGAGGATAGTATGTAACTTTCTAAATTGATGAATTTATGTACTAGCCTACAAGAGAAAGTCCTTGATTTGGATAAAGCCAAGACTACTCAAGCAAAGGAGATTGATAGCTTAAAGAAGAGAGTCAAGCAATTAGAAAAGAGAAGGAAGTTAAGAACTCCAGGGCGCAAGAGATTAAGGAAGATTGGTTCAAATAGCAGGGTAGAATCCTCTAATGATGTCAGTTTAGATAATCAAGAGGATGCATCCAAACAGAGGAGGAGAATTGAGGATCTTGAAGCTGATGCAGAAGTGACTTTGGTGGATGAGACTCAAGAGATGACTGATGACAACCTGATGTTTAAAAAAGAAGTCGTTGAAAAGGAAGTTAGTGCTGCTGATCCAGTTACTACTGCTGGTGAAGTAGTTACTACTGCCAATGTTCTAACAACAACTATTGATGAGTTGACTCTGGCTCAGACTCTAATAGAAATCAAAGCAGCTAAACCCAAAGCTGTTACATCTGCTGCTACAACAACTACAACTACAAGACCCAAGGCTAGAGGGGTTGTAGTTCAAGAGACAAGTGAATTCAAAACAACATCATCAACTTTACAAGCATCACAACTTATACAGGCTAAAGACAAAGTCAAGGCAATAATGGTTGAGCCTGAAAGACCTTTGATGAAGAAAGATCAAGTTGCTCTTGATGAAGAAATGGCTAGAAATCTTGAAGCTTAGATGCAAGCTGAACTTATAGAAGAAGAGAGGCTTGCAAGGAAAATGGAAGAAGAAGCCAATATAGCTTTGATTGAATCATGGGATAACATATAATCTATGATAGAGGCAGACTTTGAATTAGCTCAGAGGCTACAAGCAGAAGAACAGGGAGAGATAACCATTGAGGAAAGATCAAGATTGTTTGTAAAGCTCATGAACAGAAGAAAGAAGCACTTTGCAAAGCTTAGAGCTGAAGAGATAAGAAGAAAGCCACCTAACAAAGCTCAAAAGAGAAATCAAATGTCCACCTATTTGAAAAATATGGCTGGATACAAACATAGTCAGTTGAAGAGCAAAAGCTATGATGAAATCCAGAAGTTGTTTGATAAGGAGATGAAAAGAGTAAATACTTTTCTGGACATGAATTCAAAAGTAGTGAAAGGTAGTGAGACAAGAATAGAGGAAAGCTCTAAAAGAGCAGGGGATAAACTTGAGTCTGATAAGTCAAAGAAGCAGAAGATAGATGAGCATGTAGAAGCTAAAAAAGATGATAATCCAGAGGAGGAAGAAATGAAAAAGCATATGGAGATAGTTCAAGATGAAGAGGAAATAGCAATTGATGCTATACCTCTAGCCACAAAACCTCAAATGATTGTTGAATATAAGATTGTTAAAGAAGGACAGAAGGGATTTTATCACTTGATAAGAGGTGATGGAAGTTCAAAAAGATATTCATCAATGATTAAGATGCTTCAGGGTATTGACAGAGAAGACTTAGAAACTCACTGGAATTTGGTCAAAGAAAAGCATGGAATAAACAGGCCAGTTGATGAATATGAAAGAGTGTTATGGGGTGATTTAAAAGTAATGTTTGAACCTGACATAAAAAGTAAAGTATGGAGAAATCTACAAGGATACAAAGTGACTGTTGGGAAGCTGTTTGATAACTGTGGAGTGCACTTTGTGAGGTTTAAAAATCTACATATTTTTATGTTAGTTGAGAAAAGATATCCCCTTACACCAATAACAATCACAAACATGCTGAACAAAAAGCTTCAAGCTGACCGTTGGAATAAGATGTGTTATCAACTACTCAAGCTTATAAAAAAGCAGAAAAAGGGTTAATGAAGTGTTTGAATGAATCTTCTTGGTGATGGTGAAGACTTTTAATATAACTTGAAGATTCAGATGATGAACATCAAGTTTAGAGGAGGATTGTTAGGTTTAAAAGACTTCAAGATATTCTTAGAGTTACTGCTGCTCAGGTGTGCTGTCAAGCATAACTTAGTGCTGCTAGTAATACTAATGAAAATTATGCTAAGTAGTTAGTATTGGTAGTATAAAAGTTACTACTGCTAGTTACTACTATTAGTATAATTAGTATTGTTAGTATAAAGTTATTGCTGCTAGTAAAAGTTAAGACTGTTGGTATGTGCTTAAATACACATACCTTTTAACTAATAAAACAAGCTAAAAAGACCAATAATGACCAATAAATACATAAAATGCATTGTATTCATTTGTATTGTGAATTGTGTCTTGCAGGTAACGAACATTGCACAAAAAGACAAAAACGAAGCAAAACAGACAAAACCGGGCACGAGAATGGAAAGAGTACAAGAAATCAAAGTCGAAGGCACATTTATCTTTAAACCTGGCCTAAATTCTTAAAGCCCATAACCCCGTTATCCCTTTTAACCTTAAATGTCTAAAAAGTTTACACCATTAGTCCTTAGGGACTAACAATGTTAGTCCTTAACCTTTTCATAAATAGTCCTTAAACCTAATCTATCCTAACTCTCGTTATACATTAACCTTATAACCCTGGCCCAAATAAATAAATCCAAGCCTAACTCCTTTCTTTTATAACACTGGGTCAATGCCCCAAATAACCCAGTCAAAAATTACTGTAGATGCATCCCTTCCCTCCCATTTTCACCATAACCATAGGGTACGGGTAAAATCCACCAAGTACGCTTGCAATTGCTTCTATAAGGGAACGTATGACACTCCTGACATACTCACTTATCCACGCTGGCAATCCCCAGCTTAATGATTGGTTAAAGGGGCGTGGAAGCAATCCAACGGTCAAAATAATGAGATTTAGAGGCGGTTAGAGATCAAAGGCTGAGATTAGAAGCTGAGGAGCATTTGGAAGGGCTAGAATGTTCATCTCAACACTATAAATAGAGGGCCTCATCACACAAGAAGGAGGGTAGTGTAGTATAAGCTTAGTAGTATTTTTAGCTTAATGTTAGCTTAATAGTCTTAATTTTTATGTAATTCTCATTTTTAAAGCTTTGTAATATTTAATTTTCAATAAAATTCAGTTTACTTTACTTTTGTGTCTTTAATCCATGTTTTACTTCAATTCCATTTTGCTAAATATGATCGTAAGCTCTCAATAAGCTCCCATAAGTTCTTATATACTACTTAAGCTTGTTATCACTCAGTTAAGCCCTTAAAAGCTTAACTGAGCTTATTAGATTACTCATTTCCTCCCCCAAATAAACCTCGGCATTAATTGGAAGGGAAGCCAGATTTGGAAGGGCTTCCATGACCTTACCAGCTTATTATAGATAAGCTGGAGCTCAATTCTAAGCTCTTAAAAGCAAATTACATCCTTGTTTAGCTGGGATTAAGGTATAATTTCTTTTAACTTTAGCTTAAAACTGCTTAGCTTATTTTCTGCTTATCTTAGTCTATTAGTGCTTATTCCTGCTTATTTGTGCTCAATTCAGTTCTATTATGCTTATTTAATCTTTAATTAGCTTATTGAGTTTAAGTAGTTCATTTGCCTTAGCTTTACATTGAAACTGCCTTAAAAGCATTTTTATTAGCTTAATTCTGTTCAGCTGATTATTGTGCTTATTTGTGCTTAATTTCTGTTAGATTTTGCTTATGTGGTTTTCATTTGTCTATTACTAAATTTGTTTGAGCTTATTTAATCTTTTAATAGTGTAAAAATAAAAATTGCAAGTTTAAAGGGGTGTTTGGCATAAGGATCAAAGTGGGTCAGAATAGGATAAAAGTCACTTATGGCAAACCTTTTACCCAAGCCCAAAATCTTTTACCCCAGCCCAATCCCGTTGTTATCAAAATAAGCCCAAGTCAAACATCATTTAAATCGGGTCAAACAAACGAAGTTATAAAAGGAGAAAAAGGGCGCGAATAGGTGAATTACTATTCACCGTCTCCCCCAATCTTACCCTGCATCAATCAAACGGGTAAAACCCAATCCCTTCACTTATCCTACAAGGCAACGAAGATGCTTAGTACTATGCTCCACATCAGCAAAGAGAACGTCATCAAAAGCTCATGATTGGCTCTATGACACAAGGGAATTACACGTGTACATCAAACAAACATACAAGGAAGGGAATATTTACACTAAAGTCAGTGCAAAAGAAGCACAATCATGTCCCAATGATTGGATTGCCACGCTGGCAATCCGTGTGCTCTCTTTTTATCCAACGATCCAAAATCAAGATCCAATGATTAGAAGAGACCAAGGGCTGAGATCAAATGGAGCGTATGAGCCTAGAACCTTCCCTCTTGGCCTATAAAAGGAGCCTCATCCTCACTCACAGGAGATATCTAGGAGTAGTGTAGTTTTTAGTTTAGCTTATAGAGTAATTTAGCTTATGTCGTTTTAGCTTATTTGTATTTTCCAATTTATGTAATTTTCTTTTTACAAGCTTGTACTCAGTTTTATTATTAATAAAAGTTTAGTTTTCTTATTGTGCAATTGTCTTTTCATATTTTTACTTTTATGCAAATGGTTTGAATAAGCTCTTAAATACTATTTCATAAGCTCAAATTGTTCATAAGCTACTAAAAGCTCATCAAGTTTGAATACTCCATGGAATTGGATGGCTGCTCTGAGTATTCAAACTGGTAATAGTTCTTGATGGTCAAGAGTTAGGATTAGACTAGGATATTGGATTAAGCTTAAGCTAAAAGCTTAAGCTGCTTTTATAAGCTCTAATTTGAGAAAATCACCTCTGTTTAGCTGGGGTGGAGGTACTCTTTTACACTCCTTTTCTTTTAATTTGTTTTATTAATTGCTTTAGTTAGTATGCTTATCATTGCTTTAATTCTTTGCTTAATCTGCTTATAATTAGCTTATTATTTTTGATTTTAGCTTAAGTTTGCTTTTTATCGTTGTTAGATGCCTATTTAGTTTAATTGTTAGCTTAGATTTCAATTTGAAAGTTTCTGATATAAATCTGTTAAAAATCCAAAAAAATATAGCATTAGCTTGTAGCTTTTAATTTCTGCTTATTTGGTGGATTAAATCTGTTCATTAGGTCTGATATAAGCTTGTTGATATCTGGTATTTGAATGTTAACCATATTATTCTCAAAATCCTTAGGCTAAATTGAGCTTTAAAATTTTCTAAAGGGGGTTTTTGGTCAAGACCAGTACTAACCTCAAGTTAGTAATTGGTTAAAAAAAAAAAAAAGTGGTTCTGCCCACTGTTGGTTGAATTTAAACAGCCATATTTAGTTGTAGATCATATTATTAAGGGTTAGATTTGCGTAAATCCTTTTTTGACAAGTTGCGGTAGATGGGTGTTAATCTCAGTAATAAGCGCAGATCATTCAGCTCCTTTAGCTTGATTGTTTCAAGTTCTGTTTTTAGTTAGTTTTCCTTGTTTTGGGGTATTTTAAGAAGTGTAACAAACATAGTCTTTAGGTTGCATTTGTTTAGTTTTACGGTTTTTGTTTTAAAAAAAATTGCAAACTGCATTAATAAGAAAAATAGTTTTTTAGCCATTTTCTGCTTTTAAATTCAGATAGCTAAAGTTAGATTTCAGCTTTTTATAATTTGGAGCACAAGTAAAGTTAGCCAAATTTGATAGATAAGGAGGCTTTTTTTTGTTAAAAAGCAAATTTTGATTAGCTGTTATAAGTCTGCAAATTAGTCTTTTGTCTTTTCATTTAAATAATAAGATCAACACATACTGACTACAATCAGTATGTACTGACTTTTTCATCTAGCTTATTCTTAGCTTATTTGATTTTCAAAATAGTTTTTAATTAATGTTTTAAGTAGGGTTTTAGACAAGCTTTCTAATGGTACAAGTGGTTTTATGCCATAAGGTTTTTGTTTGGTGAGCTTAAAAATAAGCTAAAGTTGGGTGTTATTGTTTGTTTGTAAACTATTTTTGCAACATCAGTACTTTTTAGGATTTCGAGCTTAACCGTTATAACTTTAGCTTAATTCCTTGTTCCTACTTGCTTATTAGATTAGTAATAGGTAGGGGTAGCATATTCTGAGTCTGTTAGCTTATTTTAGCTTATTAGTGTGTCTTTGAGTTTTTTAAATAAAAAGCAAAATTTAGTTAAGTTTTAATCTGTCATAGTAATTAAGCTGTTTTCTAGCTTATTAGTGTTTTGCAAAAAAAGTTGTTTTCACACAGTAGCTTATTCCAGCTGCTAACAACTTTTGTTTCTAAATTTTTTTGCAAAAAGTAAAAAAGGGGAAGCCAAGGAAGTTAGTGGGTGAGGCAAGGCCGAACCCCTGACCTCAACCTAGCCGTCAACCCTTTTAAAAAACGTCTTTAACACAACACACTCACCCCTACAGACCCTTGGACTTTTACGTCCAATGGTGCACAACAATCCTTTTTAACATTTTTAAGCGCTTTTAATCAATAACAATTCAAATGTATTTCCCCATTTTCCTGTGGCTTAGTCATATTAAGTATTTTCACTTTGCTTTTATTTTCATACAAAACCGTTTCAACTTTTAGCTATTTTCAGTAATTTTCCTTAGATTTTTATTTCCAAAGTTAATAATTTTCGTACATTATTTGTTACAAACTTTAAAAAATCATAAAAAATAAAAGAATACATCAAAAAAAATAATTTTTTTTTTCTGAAAATTTTCTTTTATCATAATTTAGGTTTTAGAAATTAAATTTGTTTCCGTAGGACTTAAATTTAGTATACTTATACTTGCTTTTTAGACGTGTTTCTTTTTCGTTAACGTCTTTATGCTTTCATGTTTAATCATCGTTAATTGCTTACTTGTTTTCGTGCATTTATTTACTTGTTATTTATATTTAGTAGGACTTAGAAAACCAAAGTCAAAATATTTTACCCATTCAAAACGCGTGATCACGAACGTTACCGAATGTCAATTCGCGCTTCGCCAAGGACAAACGACCCGGGAGATTTTGAGACAACTTTGGTTAAAAGTTTGTTTCTCGAATCCGACGGAAAATACTTACTATACTATAATTGTTTACATCCTTAAATACTTATATTATATGATTATAGTGTGTGTTAGGGACCATATAATGTTGGCGGACGACTGCCCCATCCAGGGGGGAAGTGTACGAATTATCATGTTTCGTGCGAAAGATTAGTGTTTTGACGACCCCATCCTCGTGAAATAACGTATTCAATTGTGAATATTTTCTTAATAAAACCATAAAAATACAAAAATATTTTACACTTTTATTAAAAATAACTGTTTGTTAATCGTTGTTTCGGCTCATCTTTAGTTAACAAACTATAAGGGAAGTTTAAGGCGGGTTTGATCCTAAGAACATCACCCAAAAGGAGAAGGGTTATTCTAAATAGCGCCTCGCGCTTACCAGCTCCTCCGCTTTCTTGTACGTATTTTTAGAGAGCTACCGTGCACGTTTAACTTTCGGTTACCAAAAATATTTTTCTTTCTTATTTTTATTATTATTTTTCCTTATGTGTTATTTGAAAAATCTAAAAATATTCCTCTCTATCCTCTTATCCGTTTAATTCTTATTTTCTCAACCCTCTAATTTTGTTTAATTCTTTATTATGTCGTCATTCGAACAAAGCGAGTGTATGGGGTGTGGACAACCGTGTGTTGGCTTCTATTGTTATCTTTGTACGTGCCAGCAGTGTGGTTTCAGTCTTAATAATGGAACTTGTATGAACTGCACTTATGGAGATGAAAGAAGCCAGCCACATGTTGGCGGAGTGTGAAAGAACCGCGTTAAATGGTGGATTTTGTTTTGATTTGCGCTGTAGAGAGCTGAAATTCATCCTCTTGTGATCCAAATCCCGAATTCGTACACATTTCAACCGGAACTTTTCCGACTACACTTCACCAACCCTATAACGAGACATACTTGTGCGAGTATGTGGAAACGAATTCTCAGTTGGCTATGATTGTCCACCATGATTCCCGCTTGTCTATGAGCAGGAACCGTGTTATAATCAAAACTATAATGATAAATATTATTCACATAATTCACCAAGTTTTCTTTGTTGTGATAATTGCGGGGGTCCTCATGAGACTTTCCGGTGTCAACCGATTAACCAAATTCAACCCCCGCAGTATTAGGACATGCATCAACCTCCTGAGGAAAGCGTTAAAGAATTTGAAGAGCAACAAAAAACTATAGTGATATCCGCTTTGGAAGGAGAGTTTCAACCTCCTCAAGAAACGAGTGTGGAAATTTTGCAAGCCAAAGAAGACCTAATGAAATCGATACAAACCTTTTTAAAGAAGTTTAATCGTATATCTTTTGGAGAAACACCAAAGATTTTATTACTAGCTTGGGAGAAATTTTCTGAAATTCAACATGCTAAACCAGAGGATATACAAGAATTGCTTCATAAACTTCTTAAAGATTTGCAAATTATAAGTGAGGAGCTATCAGAATATATTAATTGTCCCAAGGGGTTGCGAATCGTCCTACCTGTTATGACAATGATGCATGAGGAGTATTCCTATACAATTTAAGGAATAATTTTTAAAGAATCCGTCTAAAGCAATCACACAGATTTACCAACTGAAGAACCTAGCACTCCTCTAATTATGGGGACCCGAGCCTCGTAGCACTAATTCCAAATACGGATCAGAAGAAGTAATAAATTCTAGTGCGAGAACCTCGTCCCAATCCCAAGAGAGTCCGAGGGTGTTTCCGATGATACATGTGATGTGCCTTTTTATGATAATTCTCCTCCTATTGATGTTTTAACCGATCACTTTGAGATTTTCTCCGATTCTAACGATGATTGTACTTCGAGTGATAACGATTCTTTTGAGAATATCGATTACGTTGAGGCATCACCACTCGAGGACTCTCTCATAATGGAGAATGAGGAACTTAGCACTATTCCTAAAAAGGAATCGGACGAATTCATAAAGTCTAGTGTTGAGGACCTTGTTCTAATCCCAAGTGAGTCCGTGGGTACATCCGAGAATGATAGTGAGAGCGTTTTACCTTCATGAGGGATTTTCCTCCATTTTTGAGGAAAATACCTGACGTTCGCTAGCCCTCTTTTCATTCAAATGATGATTTTACCTCTAGTGATGACGAATCACTATTCGATGAGGACGTTCCGAAAGATGTTAAAATTTACTCAAATCCTCTTTTTGAATTTTGACTGACGATAAACTCTAGTGACGTAAATCTCTTTTTGATAGAGAGTTAGAGGACAACAGTGCAAGCTCTTAATGAATCCAAACCTTGATGAGTCGTCTTTCCTAGTCACACCTCTTTTCGATTTTAATGAGGATGAGTGTTTCACTCCTGGTGACGACGTTGATCTTTTACTTCACCGTGATTCGTCTACACCAATGATAAGTGTTGTTTCCATTCTCGAAGGGTTCACCGATGTACCGCCTCTCGAAGAGAATGACCATTTATTTGATTTGGAATCTAACAAGAATGAATGGAAGAAGATTTTGTACGACGATCCGATTGATGATTTGATTTTTGACCCGGGAGACGATATTGACGAGATCGATACTTTTCTTGATGTTGATATTCCTACGGATATTGAAGACGGTTATCATGATTCGGAGGGAGATATACACTACCTTGAGAGTTTGCTTAGTGATAATACTACCCTTAGTCTCCCTTCGAAGGTGTTTTTAGATCATGATCCGAGAAGTTTAAATAATGATTTGAAAATTATGGTCAAAGTTTTCGACCCCGGGATTCATAAGAAAAAATTTTCTCCTACATATGAGACCTTAACCTTTGAGGATCGCCATTATCTTTCCTTCACATATGTTATCCGAACTTTTCTTCCTTATTTCACTTATCCGGTGGTTTCTCCTTTTCCTCTCTCCTCTGAGAGTGAGGATATCGTTTTTGACCCTGGCATCTCCGCTTTTCTTTTTTCTTCTCTAGAGCCGGTGACATTTAAATGTCCAATGGAAGTTTGCTCTTCCACTTGTTTCATCTCTCTATACCCTAATTCACAATGAATATGGGGAGAAGTCCAAGCTAGTGACTCGCACAAAAATAAACGCTTCGTGGAAGCACCCCATGCATATCCATCTTTTTTCTTTCTTAATCTAATTAGATTGAGGAGGCTGACTCTTCTGATTCGATGTTGTTGTCGCTTGTGATTGTTTGTAGGATTGACCCAAAATTTTCTTAAAGACTCTCCGTGTACGGTGTTTTTGTCCCGTCCCACTCGAGCTTTTCTAGCCTTGCTTGCCATTAGTTTGGGGAAATCCGATATCCTAGATTTTTATCGACTAACATCGATCTTTGCATACTTGATAAACGGCTTAAGATTTTTGTAATACTTTCTCCATGCTCGGCATTATTCTTCGACTGTTGAGTTCTAGAAATAGGGTTTGAGCCTTAGACTAGAAACCATTGAGACAATATTTAGTTTTAGATGGGTATATATCTTCGATATGATCTTACCTACTTTTGCTCGTTGTTCTCACGTACACTGTTTTCCGGCAAAAATTTTAAATTTTATATATTTAATAATAGTCATAAATTTTTTTTAACACGAATGTAGGCTTTCCGTTGGTGAGATCAAAAGTAAATTTTGACCCGACCGGTTTTATATCTTAGCTTTCTCCTTAACATGTATAGATTAAAATTTGCTAATCTTTTATACAAGGAGCTAAAAAAGCAGTCTTAGCTTAAAAACAGCCAAGATTTTGGCAAGTTCCCATAATTGATTTTAAATATGCAAAGATTGATTTATTTGGCTAAGTATTCACGAGTTTCTTTCTTAGAAATTTTAAATTGTGAAGAACAAGAGATGATAGAGTAGAATATAAGCTTTGATGCTAAACATAGAATAGTTGGATTTTTTTAGAGCTCATAAGTGTTAATTGTGGCTTTTTCTCCCATTAGCTTGTTTCACTTTATAATATAATAGTTTAATAAATAAGTTTTGCGGTTTTTGGTTAATAATTTAGTTATCGAAGTTTTTATTCCTTTGTGATCAAGATGAGTACACATCAGGAATACTTAATTTGACATACTATATGTATCACATGAATAAATATTTTGCTTATCCCTTAAAGAGCCTTATGGTATATGGTTACATGTTTATTTCCTATTCCTTCATGATGTATTCTCCAGGTTTCCTCATGACACTCATGATCTTTCCGCTGCTTTATACTTATTATCCAGGATTCATACTTATTACTTACATTGTTATTATATCCGTTCACTGAGCGTTATGCTCAGCCGTATTTCTTTCTCTTTCTTATACGGCAGGTATCTAGAGGGAGATTGGGCTTGAGAGAGTGTGTGCTTAGGAAGTGACCATTTAGCTTCCTTTCTTTTTATCGCAGACACTTTGATGTGCTATACTATCTTGGACACATGTTTTAGTCCTTTAGACTTCTTTTACGTTATTCATGTTGATCTCATAATCGGGAGCCGATGTTTGATTCCGGCTTTCCACCTTGTTCTATATTATCATTTATGACTTTATGCCTTTATTATGCTTTGATATGACACCATGATTATGACGTTTCGGCCTACTCTCCGGAGCGGGTTTGGGTCGTTACAGTTAATGCTTAGGTTCCTTAGAATTTGCTTATTAGTCTTTTATTCGCTTAGGGCTTTATCTGTTTTCCAAAATCCAAGGTTTATTTAGGTTTATTCAAGCTTAAAATGGAATTTTAGATTCTTAAAGGAGTGTTTGGATTAAGCATTTTAGCTTAGCAAAATCAAGTTAGGCTGCTTTTAGTTTTCAAAATCAGTTTTAATTAGCTTTAATATAGCTTAAATGATAGTTTGAATAAGCTTAAATTAGGTGATATTGAGTTTCCTAGTTTATTTTATCATAAGTGTAAGTCTGCTAGTCCATAGGGGTGTCAAATTGTTTATTTGATTAATGTCTTAAATTCCTACTTGAATTATGGTTCTTTGATATGTGAGAAATCACATATCCGTTTTATATCAAAAATGACCTTTAAAAGATGAAAATAATGCAAATTATGCTTGTATATTGTATATTGTATATTTTGTCTTTTGTGATGTGTAGGTACAGATATTGCAAAAACCACAAGAAAAGAGCCAAAAATTGGACAAAAACGGACACGAGACGGAAAGAGTACAAAAGAGCCGGGAATTATCAAGCTTTGGTCAACAAAAGTCAACCATGGTCAACATTGGTCAACTCACATAAAGACAAAACCTTTGAAAACACCAAATGAGCCCTTAATGTTAAATCAACTTCATCATAAGTCCTTTAATCAATAACACCGTTAGTCCTTTTATACCAAAAGACTAACGGTCGTTAAGTGTTATATTAACCAAAAACCCCTAAACCTTTTACCCAAGCCCAAAATCATTTACCCTAGCCTAATCCCGTTGTTATCAAAATAAGCCCAAGTCAAACATCATTTAAATCGGGTCAAACAAACGATGTTATAAAAAGGAGAAAAAGGGCGCGAATAGGTAAATTACTATTCACCGTCTCCCCCAATCTTACCCTACATTAATCAAACAGGTAAAACCTAATCCCTTCACTTATCCTACAAGGCAACGAAGAGGCTTAGTCTATGCTCCACATCAGCAAAGAGAACGTCATCAAAAGCTCATGATTGGCTCTATGACACAAAGGAATTACACGTGTACATCAAACAAACACACAAGGAAGGGAATATTTACACTAAAGTCAATGCAAAAGAAGCACAATCATGTCCCAATGATTGGATTGCCACGCTGGCAATCCGTGTGCTCTCTTTTTATCCAATGATCCAAAATCAAGATCCAATGATTAGAAGAGACCAAGGGTTGATATCAAATGGAGCGTATGAGCCTAGAACCTTCCCTCTTGGCCTATAAAAATAGCCTCATCCTCACTCACAGGAGATATCTAGGAGTAGAGTAGGATTCTAGTAGTAGTTTAATTTAGCTTAATAGTCGTTTTTTTAGCTTATTGTGTTTTTAAATCAATGTAATTTTCTTTTTATCAGCTTGTAATCGGTTTCCTTATTCAATAAAAGTTTGTTTTCATTTAAGCTTAATTTTCAATTCATGTTTTCACTTATAAGCATTATAGTTTAAATAAGCTCTTCTGTGTTCAAATAAGTTCAATAAGCTGTCATTTATACTCATAAGCTAGTAGGATACTCAATTAAGCTCTTAAAGCTTAAATGAGCTTAGTGCCACTCAATTGGCTGCTCAGAAAGTATTCAAAAATTGGTAAATAGTTCTTGATGGTCAAGATCTTAGGATTAGGGGGAATAGGATAATTGGGATTAAGCTTAAGCTAAAAGCTTAAGCTGCTTTTATAAGCTTAATTGAGAAAAATCACCTCTGTTTAGCTGGGGTGGAGGTACTCTTTTACACTCCTTTTCTTTTAATTTGTTTTATTAATTGCTTTAGTTAGTATGCTTATCATTGCTTTAATTCTTTGCTTAATCTGCTTATAATTAGCTTATTATTTTTGATTTTAGCTTAAGTTTGCTTTTTATCGTTGTTAGATGCCTATTTAGTTTAAATATTTTTTTGTTTTGCTTAGATTTCAATTGAAAGATTTGATATTAAAAATCTGTTAAAAATCCAAAAAAATATAGCATTAGCTTGTAGCTTTTAATTTCTGCTTATTTGGTGGATTAAATCTGTTCATTAGGTCTGATATAAGCTTGTTGATATCTGGTATTTGAATGTTAAGCCTTTATTCTCAAAATCTTAGGCTAAATATGAGCTTTAAATTTCTAAAGGGGTGTTTGGGTCAAGACCAGTACTAACCTCAAGTTAGTAATGGTAGTGGTTCTTGCCACTTTGGTTGAATTTAATCATCCATATTTTAGTTGTAGATCATATTTTAAGGGTTTAGATTGCTTAAATCCGTTTTTTGACAAGTTTGCGGTAGATTGTGTTAATCTGAGTAATGAAGCTCAGATCATTAAGCTCCTTAAGCTTGGATTGTTTCTAGTTGCTGTTTTTAGTTATTTTGTCCTTGTTTTGGTATTTTAAGAGTGTAACAACATAGTCTTTAGGTTTGCATTTGTTAGTTTTAGGTTTTGTTTTAAAAAAATTGCAAACTGCATTAGATAAGAAAAATAGTTTTTAGCCATTTTCTAGCTTTAAATTCAGATAGGTAAAGTAGGATTCAGCTTTTAAAATTTGGAGCACAAGTAAAGTTTAGGCCAAATTTGATAGTTTAGGGCTTTTTTTTGTTTAAAAAGCTTATTTGATTAGCTGTTATAAGTCTACAAATTAGTCTTTTGTCTTTTCATTTAAATAATAAGATCAACACATACTGACTACAATCAGTATGTACTGACTTTTTCATCTAGCTTATTCTTAGCTTATTTGATTTTCAAAATAGTTTTTAATTAATGTTTTAAGTAGAGTTTTAGACAAGCTTTCTAATGGTACAAGTAGTTTAGCCATAAGGTTTTGTTTGTGAGCTTAAAAATAAGCTTAAAGTTGGTGTTTTGTTTGTTTTGTAAACTATTTTGCAACATCAGTACTTTTTAGGATTTCTAGCTTATAGCTTATAACTTTAGCTTAATTCTTGTTCCTACTTGCTTATTAGGTTAGTAATAGGGTAGTGTAGCTTATTCTGATTCTGTTTGAGCTTATTTTAGCTTATTAGTTTCTTTGAGTTTTTATGAAAAAGCAAAATTTAGTTAAGTGTTATCTGTCATAGTATTAAGCTGTTTTCTAGCTTATTAGTGATTTTGAAAAAAGTTGTTTTCACAAAAGTAGCTTATTTTCAGCTGCTTAACAACTTTGTTTCTAAATTTTTTTGCAAAAAGTAAAAAAGGGGAAGCCAAGGAAGTTAGGGGTGAGCAAGGCTCGAACCCCTGACCTCAGCCTAGCCTCAACCCTTTTAACGTCTTAACACAACACACTCACACCACTACACCCTTGGGACTTTTACGTCCAATGGTGCAACAACAATCCTTTTAACATTTTTTAAGCTCTTTTATCAATAAGCAATTCAAATGCGTATTTCCTTTTTCTGTGCTTATTCATTTAAGTATTTTCTTTGCTTTTATTTTTCATACAACCTTTTCAACTTTAGCTATTTTCAGTAATTTTCTTAGATTTTTATTTCAAAGTTTTATAATTTTCGTACATTTATTTTGTTTACAAACTTTAAAAAATCATAAAAAATAAAAAATAATCAAAAAAAATAATTTTTTTTTTCTGAAAATTTTCTTTTATCATAATTTAGGTTTAGAAATTAAATTTGTTTCCGTAGGACTTAAATTTAGTATACTTGCTTTTTAGACGTGTTTCTTTTTCGTTAACGTCTTTATGCTTTCATGTTTAATCATCGTTAATTGCTTACTTGTTTTCGTGCATTTATTTACTTGTTATTTATATTTAGTAGGACTTAGAAAACCAAAGTCAAAATATTTTACCCATTCAAAACGTGTGATCACGAACGTTACCGAATGTCAATTCACGCTTCGCCAAGGACAAACGACCCGGGAGGTTTTTGAGACAACTTTGGTTAAAAGTTTGTTTCTCGAATCCGACAGAAAATACTTACTATACTATAATTGTTTACATCCTTATATACTTATATTATATTATATAGTGTGTGTTTGGACAATATCAATTTTTGGCGCCGCTGCCGGGGAAGTGTGTTACGATTATCGTGTTTCGTTCGAAGATTAGTGTTTTGAAGACCCTTCCTCGTGAAGATATCGTTTTCAATTGTGAATATTTTCTTAATAAAACCATAAAAATACAAAAATATTTTACACTTTTATTAAAAATAACTGTTTGTTAATCGTTGTTTCGGCTCATCTTTAGTTAACAAACTATAAGGGAAGTTTAAGGCAGGTTTGATCCTAAGAACATCACCCAAAAGGAGAAGGGTTATTCTAAAAAGCGCCTCGCGCTTACCAGCTCCTCCGCTTTCTTGTACGTATTTTTAGAGAGCCACCGTGCACGTTTAACTTTCGGTTACCAAAAATATTTTTTTTCTTATTTTTATTATTATTTTTCCTCATGTGTTATTTGAAAAATCTAAAAATATTCCTCTCTATCCTCTTATCCATTTAATTCTTATTTTCTCAACCCTCTAATTTCGTTTAATTCTTTATTATGTCGTCATTCGAACAAAGCGAGTGTATGGGGTGTGGACAACCGTGTGTTGGCTTCTATTGTTATCTTTGTACGTGCCAGCAGTGTGGTTTCAGTCTTAATGATGGAACTTGTATGAACTGCACTTATGGAGATGGAAAGCCAGCCACTTGTTGCGAGTGTGAAAGCCCGTTAAATGGTGGATTTTGTTTGATTTGCGCTTTGAGAGCTGGAAATTCATCCTCTTGTGATCCAAATCCGAATTCGTACAACGATTCTCCGAACTTTTCCGACTACACTTCACAACCCTAGTACGAGACATACTTGTGCGAGTTATGTGGAAACAATTCTCATTATGGCTATGATTGTCCACCATGATTCCCGCTTGTCTATGAGCAGGAACCGTGTTATAATCAAAACTATAATGATAAATATTATTCACATAATTCACCAAGTTTTCTTTGTTGTGATAATTGCGGGGGTCCTCATGAGACTTTCCGGTGTCAACCGATTAACCAAATTCAACCCCCGCAGTATTAGGACATGCATCAACCTCCTGAGGAAAGCGTTAAAGAATTTGAAGAGCAACAAAAAACTATAGTGATATCCGCTTTGGAAGGAGAGTTTCAACCTCCTCAAGAAACGAGTGTGGAAATTTTGCAAGCCAAAGAAGACCTAATGAAATCGATACAAACCTTTTTAAAGAAGTTTAATCGTATATCTTTTGGAGAAACACCAAAGATTTTATTACTAGCTTGGGAGAAATTTTCTGAAATTCAACATGCTAAACCAGAGGATATACAAGAATTGCTTCATAAACTTCTTAAAGATTTGCAAATTATAAGTGAGGAGCTATCAGAATATATTAATTGTCCAAGTTGGAATCGTCCTACCTTTTATGACAATGATGATGAGGAGTATTCTATTCAATTTAAGGAATATTTAGAGAATTCGTCTAAAGCAATCACACCCGATTTACCAACTGAAGAACCTGAGCACTCTCTAAGTATGGGGGACGAGCATCTTAGCACTATTCCAGAAACGGAATCAGACGAAGTAATAAATTCTAGTGCGAGAACCTCGTCCAAATCCCAAGAGAGTCCGAGGGTGTTTCTGACGATACATGTGATGTGCCTTTTTGTGATAATTCTCCTCCTCTTGATGTTTTAAACGATCACTTTGAGATTTTCTCCGATTCTAACGATGATTGTACTTTGAGTGATAACGATTCTTTTGAGAACATCGATTACGTTAAGGCATCACCTCCCGATAACTCTCTCATAATGGGGAATGAGGAACTTAGCACTATTCCTGAAAAGGAATCGGACGAATTCATAAAGTCTAGTACCGAGGACCTTGTTCCAATCCCAAGTGAGTCCGTGGGTACATCCGAGAATGATAGTGAGAGCGTTTTACCTTTGAGTGATGATTTCTCTCCCATTTTTGAGGAAAAATCCGTGACTTTCTCTAGCCCTCTTTTCAATTCAAATGATGATTTTACCTCTAGTGATGACGAATTACTATTCGATGAGGACGTTCCGAAAGATGTTAAAATTTACTCAAATCCTCTTTTTGAATTTGACGACGAATATATCTCTAGTGACGTAAATCCTCTTTTTGATGAGGAGTTAGAGGACATCAAGTGCAAGGCTTCTTATGATTCCAACCTTGATGAGTCGACTTTCCTAGTCACACCTCTTTCCGATTTTAAAGAGGATGAGTGTTTCACTCCTAGTGACGACGTTGAGCTTTTACTTCACAGTGATTCGTCTACACCAATGATAAGTGTTGTTTCCATTCTCGAAGGGTTCACCGATGAACTACCTCTCGAAGAGAATGACGATTTATTTGATTTGGAATCTAACAAGAATGAATGGAAGAAGATTTTGTACGATGATCCGATTTATGATTTGATTTTCGACCCGGGAGACGATATTGATGAGATCGATACTTTTCTTGATGTTGATATTCCTACGGATATTGAAGACGGTTATCATGATTCGGAGGGAGATATACACTATCTTGAGAGTTTGCTTAGTGATAATACTATCCTTAGTCTCCCTCCGAAGGTGTTTTTAGATCATGATTCGAGAAGTTTAAGTAATGATTTGAAAATTATGGTCAAAGTTTTCGACCCCGGGATTCATTAGAAAAAAATTTCTCCTACATATGAGAGCTTAACCTTTGAGGATCGCCATTATCTTTCCTTCACATATGTTATCCGAACTTTTCTTCCTTATTTCACTTATCCGGTGGTTTCTCCTTTTCCTCTCTCCTCCGAGAGTGAGGATATCATTTTTGACCCTGGCATCTCCGCTTTTCATTTTTCTTCTCTAGAGCCGGTGGCATTTAAATGTCCAATGGAAGTTTGCTCTTCCACTTGTTTCATCCCTAATTTCACAATGATATGGGGAGAGTCAAGCTAGTGACTCGCACAAAAACAAGCGCTTCGTGGAAGGCACCCCATGCTTATCCATCTTTTTTCTTTCTTATTTCTAATGTGATGTGAGGAGGCTTGTACTCTTCCGATTCTTGTTGTTTGTGCTTGTGATTGTTTGTAGGATTGACCCAAAATTTTTGAAGACTCTCGTGCTCATGGTTTGTCCATTCATATACTCGAGCTTCATATTCCCAGCTTCATTTAGGGAATCTGATATCCTAATCTTATCGACTAACGTTTATCTATTAGCATACTTAATAAACGGCTTTAGATTTGCGTAGAGACCCCTTTATATCAAGATTATGCATTGAAATTAGTATGGGGGTATCAATCTCACATTGAGGACAATGTGTAGTTTTAGTATGGGGGGGGGGGGGAATCTATCGATTTGATTATACCTGCAGCCGTTGTTCTCACGTAACCCGTTTTTCCACCAAAAATATGTGATTTATGAAAAAATAGCAATTTTTTTTTTGTGTGCATGATAAAGTGAAAAAAATGATAAATGTTGGAATAAAGTGATGAAATAAGTGTTGTGACACAAATAAAGGTGAGAACGAGAAATAAATTTTGATCCGACCGGTTTTATACCTTAGCTTTTTCCTTAACATATTTAAATCGAGTTTGTTGCTAGTCTTATGTAGGCTTATCCATTATGCCGAACTCGATTTATTAGAATTAAGATTGTTGCCAGTCTATGTGACTTGTTAAAGTGCCGATCTTAATTCGCTAGGCTAAGCATTCGCGAGTCTCTTTCTTAGAGATTTTAAATTGCGAAGAACGAGAAATGATAGTGTTAATTATAAGTCATGATATTAAGCGTAGAATAGTTGGATTTCTTTCAAGCTCATAAGTATTAATTGTGGCTTTTTCTCCCATTAGCTTGTTTCACTTGTATATTAATAATGTTTAATAAATAAGGTTGTCCGGTTCATCTTAATCTTTAGTGAATTCCCACTAACTTGGAAGACGATGCCAATAAAATTGGTACACATCGGGATTCGGAATTTGGCATACTATATATATCATATGAATAATTGCTTTACTTACTCCTTAAAGAGCCTTCGGGTATATGGGGTAAGTAGAGTTAATCATGAGATTACTTATGCCTTAAAGAGCCTAAGGGTATATGACGTAAGTGATTAAATTGTTCATACCTTAAAGAGCCTTAGGGTATATGGTGCAAATTAAATCTCACTTGATTTATGTATTAAAGAGCCTTAGGGTATATGACATGATTTAAGTCAAGTAGCCTAATAAAAGCCAAATTTCGGTCACCCCGATGTGGACCTCACCGGTTTTCAAGTATATGGGTAGAAGCTAATTTTTATCTTTAACCGTCCTGCTTTATTTTCAGATTTAATAAATATCAAAATAAGTCTTAAAGAGCCTTCGGGTATATGACTTAAATAAAATATTGAGATACAAAATTAGGAATAAGGGAGGAAAAGTAATACACAATTAGTATTTATGAGTAGTGTTAGTATCATGACTTGTATTTGACAAAGAACTTGTTTTTAAGCTTAGCATGGAGAAGTGAAAGTTAGGGACGATGAATTTATTTTACTTGTTCCATGATCCTAAGTATTATCCAGAATAATGAAAGCACAATGTTATGAAGTGTTGAAATATGGAAAATTATGAAAAAAGCATAAAAAATGGAAAAATGTTGAAAAGGGAAAAACGGAGCATTTCAAAGCTAATGTTTCTTTAATCCCTTAAGATGAATACTTAGCTACTTTTTGAAGTAATTAATCAAGGGGGATTAAGATTCTTAGTTTTCTAAAGAATTATTTATAATATTGCGTGAGGACACAACAATACCTTAGTATGGGGGAATTTGGTATGTGCTATTTTACACATACCTTTTACCTTGAATAACGAACCCAAAAGACCAAAAACATATTAAAAATTGCAAATATATGCTTGTTTTTGTGTTTGTGTATATGCAGGTACGGATATTAAAGAAATGGACAAAAGAAAAGACAAAATGGACACTAACGAGCACGAGAATGGAAAAAGGACTAATAACCCGAGACCAAAAGCGTATCCATACTCTACGGACCAACCCGGGCCCATTTTATTAGACCGGGTCAGCCCAAGATTGATAATTTATAAGCCTTAAAATCTAAAGTCCAAATTCATATATCATTAATCCTAAACCCATTCCTTGGCCCAAATCCTTTACCCGGCCCAAACCTTTTATTATAAAACAATGACCCAAGTCAAACTTATCTATACACGGGTCAATATTACTGTGTTACCATCTCTTTCCCTCCCACACATTTACACAGGACAAATAAATCACAAGGTAAAAGCCTCTCGAAGTACACGTACTCCCCACCTTCTAGAAGGACTGACAAGCCTCTGGCAATCCATTTTTCCACGCTGGGAATCCCCAGCTATTTGATTGGTTGATTTGATGTGGAAGGCATCCAACGGCTTAAAATTGATTGATTAAGTGGCGGTTTTGATTGTATGGCCAAGATGGAAGGAGTGAGGAGCATCAAGAGGGCTAGAATGTTCATCTCGTGCCTATATAAAGAAGCCTCATCTCACAGAGCAAGGCATCTAGGAGTAGGAGTAGCTTAGGGTAGATTTAGCTTTTAGCTTATACGTTTTTAGCTTATGCTTTTTAAATTTCATGTAATTCCTTTCTAAAGCTTTGTAATCAGTTAATGTTTTAATAAAATTCAGTTTTTATCTTAATTTGTGTTTAATTCCATCTTTTATGTTAAGCATTTATGGTTTAAAAACATCATAAGCTCCTCATAAGCTCTTATAAGCTACATTGCTCTCTCTAAAGTTCATTAGCTCAAATAAGCTTATCTAAGCTTGTTTGAGTTTGGTTATTCAGATTACTTTAGATATTGGTTAAGGATTTTGGTTTTTAAGCTCTTATGGATGATAAGCCAGACAAGGATGGGCTTATGGTTATTTACAGCTTATTCATATAAGTTGAGCTTGTAGATTGAGCTCATCTGAGCATTCTTGTTTAAGCAAGGGATCAAGTAAGTTTTCAAGTTAACTTTTATAGCTTTAATTATGTCTTATTGCTTAATGCTTATTGCTTATTTGTTTTTGAGCTATGCTTATTGTGTCTTAATATTGTTTTCAATGCCTTAATAGGATTTGTTTAGTATTTGTTTAAGCTTTGCTTCAATTTTATCTAGAACTGTCTTTGTTATAGTTTTAAATTGCTTATTTAAGATTAGCTTATTTAAGTTGCTTTTTAGTAGTTAGAATTTGCTTAATTAGCCTTAATGTGTCATATGCTTAATCTGTTTTATCATTTTGAAGCTTTATGAGACCTGCCTAAGCTTTTTAGTAGGATTTTAAGTTCATAAAGGGGTGTTTGGCACAAGGGTTAAAACGGGTCAAAATAGGATAAAAGTTATTTTTGGGTTTTAAATCAGTTCTAGCTAACTTTTAAGTCCTTTATTCAGTAGTTATTAGTTTTTAAAAGCTAGAGTTCAAAGTTAAGGTTTATGGAAACCATAGTTTAAATTTGTGACCTCAAAGTTGTTTTTACATGTTTATTTGGTTTGATCCTTGCTCATTGCTTTTTGGTGTTCATTTCATGAAAAGTTTAAGTCTCAAAATGGTGTTGAAAACAAGTCTTCAAGTCTGCATTATTTATTTTAAGTTTTGGTTAAAGTTTTGTCCAACTACATCAGCAATAATAAAAGGCCTTAAGACCATTTTCCATTTTAAATTTTAAGTTAGTTTAAGTTAGAATTAGGTATTAGGACTTAATTCTGTCTTAATTGCTTATTTGCTTATCTGTTTTAAGTCTGCAATCTAGCCTTTTAGATTTTTGATAAAAAGTTGAAAAACCTTAAACTGCATAAGAAGCTTTTTTCAATTGGATTTCTCTTAGCTTAAATAATTTTCAAAATGCTTTTTGTTTAATGTTTTAAGTAGTATGTGGAATAAGCTTTCTAGTGGTATTAGTCATAAAGCCATAAAGATCTGTTTATGTGCTTATAAATAAGCTCAAAAGTCCCTTATTGGACTGTTTGGTAAACAATTTTGAGTGAAAGTGCTTTTTCCTTTCTTTTTGCTTATGGTTAGTAGTTTTTGCTTAAGTATTGTTTAAATTAGCTTATTAGGTCTAGTTTTAGACTTGTATTCAGCTTATTAGGTTTTCATTAGCTTGTTGAGTTTTTAATTAGCTTTAGCAATCATAGCAGTACTAACTCAAAGTTAGTACTGCTGAGTTTCTGTTTAGCTTATTAAGGCTTATTAGTGAGCTTATTTTTGTTCCTTTGTTCTTATTAAGTTTAGCTTTAAGTCAGTTTTAGTTTATTTGCTTTTCTTCTTAGCTTATTGAGTTTTAAAAGTTCTAAAATTTTGCTAAAAAGTCATTAGTATAAAAAGCTTATTCTGTCATTTTAAAATGCTTATTATGTGCTTATATTAAGTTTTAGAAAAAGTATATTTTATGAAATTTGTTTATTTACATGAGTTCTTTTAGATTTTGCAAAAAGTTTTAA
>BQNB010037289.1:0-43497 GCA_026074375.1 Tanacetum coccineum | reverse complement strand
ACAAGATAGCCATATTCATCGGTTTGAACCGTGACTTGACTATAGAAGTCTAGAATAAATCTCGAAACAATCGATTCGTTGATTTTAAAGAGACAATTAAAGCGAATGTTTATGAAGAAACGCTCGATGTTGTTGGATTTGTAGTAGGATTGATCAACAACACGACCTTCGTGAATGTTGCGATTTTTAATGGATTTGTAAAATTTGGCAATGGTAGGGGAGATGCCGGGGATTTTGGATACTTTTGGGATGTAGGATTTAGTGAGGGATATATCGGTGGTAGTGGCTCTTGGCATTTTGTTACCTAAACAAGTTATCAATAACATAAAATGTTACACAAAAATAAAATAAAGAAAATGAAATTAGTTTTAGAAAAATGACAAATGCGAGACAAGGATTACTTCGACTCTAGAAATGACTCCTAAAAAGTGATCCATATGTACCTTAATTTATTTTTGACTTAATCTATGATGTGGAAGAGTATATATTAGTTATATATTTCAACACCAAGATCATGAACCAAACACTCCCTTATTAACATAAAATTAGTTTAGGCTTGTCAAAAACTATACGTCAAGTATATATCATGTTTACAAGTATAAGTTAATCATTTTTAATTTGATAAAAGTTAAGTAGTGTTTGTTTTTATTCATAAAATCATGTTCTAAAAGGTTAAACCAAACGCCCCTTTATTTTATACCAATCACAAAATATATCAACATATATATGAATTATATATCTTGATGACTTATACAAGTTAGTTAAGTGTTTATACAAGTGACAAAACTATGGTGATGGTCATTTCGACTCTAAAAATTGATCCTAAGAAACTAGCCAAACACCCCTTTAATTTTATAACACATTTTCTATTGATTCGAAAAGTATACATTTAGGAATGTACGTTTTGATGGGCAAAGTAATGTTGTTTTAACATGTTTTTGGCATGAATCAACAATGTATAAACTTTGTTTTAAAATTAAAAAAAATATGTATGTATATTTATAAAAATTTCGAACCAAAAAAAATTTTGTGACTCAATTAGTGTTTTGATTCAATCCTATCAAGGTTGTAATGTTCCTATGACTACGGGTATCATTGTAGTTATTGAATTCCTAGACCAAAACGAAAATTATGAAAATAATAAAAAATACCCAATTTTTATTAAGAACAAAATTGGTTGAGATTAAACAAAATAAGGTTAAAAAAACTTACAATGGATGTTATTGATTGACTTGTTAGTAATTTCCCCTTGCGAATTTTGGTTAATTTGATGATTTGGGGTTTGATTTTTGAAGTTTTTGGTGTGGGTGGTTCGTTCACAGCAGGCAGAGGGAAGGAGAAAAAAATGAAGTTGGGGTATATAATTTCGACAGAAAGGGGGTGTTTGTTTTTCCAGATAGGCGATCCCCTTAATTAATTAAGGGGGCCGCCCATTTTACACGGCCGGTCCCCTTAATTTTAAGGGGGCCGCCCTCAAAAAAAATTCTTTGATTTTTGGCCAGTTTTTGTGAGAATGATTATTGACAATTATTAATGAACCCTTTGTTTAATTAAAAAGTTTCTTTGACTATTTCAGACGAGATAGTCAAGACGTCAATTCGAGAGGTGATTTAGAGATGAAATTGTAGAAAATAAATGACATGTAATATCAGGGATTAAAACTGATCTGGAGGTATGGTAAAGTGAAATAAATGTGTAGCCATTTTATTAGAGTTAAAAGGTTAAAGATATGGGAAGAGTGTGTATTCTAGAGAGAGAACACATACACACACACACTTTTACAAAAGTGAACTTCACCCCTCCATGGAAGTATGGAGGGGGTATTTATAGTCCTAGTGACACTTAACTATTGTAACTAGTCATTATTAGTCCCTACGTGTCACGCTATAAATGAACTAATGTAATTCCGGATATGTCACCATATTTTAAGGCTAACAATCTTCCCCCAATATGTGGACACATACGGAATTACTTACAATGTTCCTAACAAGTACAAATACAATTGAATAAAGTCTTCCAAAGCGCTTCCAAAGCTGAAGTTGTCTTTTAAGTTCTCCTGGTCTTGAAACTTGTATTCCAGCTTGGATCTTCATTGTCTTTACTTGTTCTGGAACCATTGTAGTATGCATGAGTTGGATTAACTTCCCCCCAATTCATGCAGCATGTCTTGAAAAGCTTTCTTCATAGACTCCTTTTGGCAAAGTTTCTGAATCAGCTTCCACCCAAACCAACATCCCTATCTTAGAGGCACATACCTCAAAGGTTGTGATGCTTAGCCAAACGTTTCATGTATCAAAGTTATTGTTTTCGCATATGTTTTGCATTTGATTCAAACACTATGCTTGGTGAGCATCTTTACACATTGTGGTAAAGCTTGGGTTGATGTGGATGATTCACATAGTGTGATTAGTGTTAGAGTTATTTGGTCTACCTTGCGTCTCTTCCTTGGTTAGTGTTTTGAATCATCGAGGATAAGAATTTTCCTTTCTTCTCGGAGGAGATGTTTTAGACCTCATTGTGGGTTTAGTAAATCCGACTCTGGGTTTTAAGGAAGGTTTGTAAAAATGTTTTACCTCATCATCACTTGCAATGGGAATTTTAGTATTGTTTAAAAGTATAAATTTTGGTTTTGAGTTTGGGTTTGATTCTATTAATTTTTCTTTTGACTCGACTTCTTGAGCTCTTACAAAATTTACTTGTTTGGTTTCGCTAGGTGATCCTTTGGTAAAATTAAATCCTAAACCGGATTTGTCTCCGGAATGTTTTTGAGAACTTATTATTTTTTTAAGTGAATGACTACTATCATTAAATTGATTTAGCCTAGATATTTCTTTTCTAAGCATCTCATTTTCAAGCCTAAGATCTTGTTTTAAATTCTTCATTTACTTCCTTATATTTTTCTAACATAGATAGTTTACCTTTTAATTCTAGTGTTTTTTTTCTAGTTTTATTTTAGCTTGTTTTAAAGTTTTATTTTAGCCATGACTTTTAGTCCTTTTTGCATAATCTACTATATTCACTATCTAAGTCATTTCCGTCTAATGATGATTGGTCATCACTAAAGTATTCGGTTTTGAAAAGTACCTCATTAGAAGCCATAAGACACTTTTCGACCTTTGTCATTTCCTTTTCATCATCGTTGCTATCACTCTTGGATCCTCCAACAAACGCCTTTTGATTTTGATATTTTGATTGTTTCGGACATTCTTCGATGAGATGATTTGGATCTCCACACTTGAAAGATTTTCTTTTGCCTTTGCCATTTTTGTCGTCTTTATTTCTTTGGTATGATTTTCTTTCTTCATATGGTTGTCTTACGAATCGTCCTTGTCTTTTGAAGAACTTCTTGAAGTTTCTTACAGCCATGGCGTATTCTTCATCTTCACTATCGGAGGTTGAGCTATCATCATCACTAGATTCCTTTCTAGCTTTCAAGGCAATAGATCTACATTGTTCTCTTTTGATTTAGACAGTTTCAGAGTCTTTCTTAATTACTTCTTCATAAACTTTCAAATTTACAATGAGTTCGTCAAGTGATAGAGTTGTTAGATTTTTTGATTCTTCAATCGCCGTGACTTTTGCACGCCATTTTGGATGTAGTGCCCTAAGAAATTTCCAAACATAATTCTTGTTAGAAAAACCTTCATCAAGTGTTTTTAAACTAGTAATAATAGTGTTAAATTTAGCAAAAGCATTATCTATTGACTCCTCTTCCGGAATCATAAATTGTTCATATTGTTAAACAAGAAGATCTATTTTGTTAGCTTTGACTTGATTATTACCTTAATGAGTGATTAATAAGGTATCCCAAATTTCTTTTATAGTTTGACACATAAAAATTCTTTAGTATTCTTTACGTGACAAAGCATTATAAATTACCATTTTAGCTTCATTATTTTTTGCAAGTTTCTTTTTAAGATCATCATTTTGTTTATGAAAAGGTACAACTTCATCCTTTTTAGTTTTAGGATTATTTTGAACAGGAGGAAAATCACCATCGGTAATAACATGCCAAAGATCTAGATCTTTTGATTTCACATAAGTTTCGAATCTATTTTTCTAATAAATAAATCCATCACTTTCAAATAGTGATGGTTTTTACATAGATTGTCCTTCTAAATATTTTTCCGATTCCATAGATCGATTCAAGTTTTAAAATACAATTTATTTTAAAAATCATGTTTAGCGTGGCTCCTGATACCAATTGTGGAAAACTAGAAGGGGGGTTGAATAGTTTAATGCTTTTTAATTAAAGGTTTTAAAATGTTTGTAAAATTTTAGATTTGACTTTATGTGAGTTCAACACTTGCACAATATAAACAATATACTTATCTAAACAATCAATAAAATGATATGAGAAAGTAATTTAAGACAAGAGATAAGAGTAAGAACAATCAAACCACAATGCAAGGATATATAGTGGTTCGGTAACGAAGCACCTCTTCGCCCTACTCCACTCCCCGAGCACCAAACTCGAGAGTTTTCTTCACTATGTCAACAAACTCCCTTATGGCAGAGAAAACCGTACACAACGTTGCTTATACCGATTTACGACACAAAGCTTTTTGTTTTGAACGGCAACTTTATAAAAAACCACTAGCAAGGAGCTAGAAAATTACATAGAAATCAAATGAGGGTGTTGAAGCCAACTAACCCAATTCAAAGTTCTATTACCTCTAGCTAAACACCAATTAAACGACCGTAAGACAATGTCATCGAAAATAACATCTTTACGAGGATTAGAATCCGCAAAAAGGAGGAGATTCCTGAAATTCCATAAACTCCCCAAGGACAATAAAAAACAACCTTTCTAACCTTCTTTTAGACTTAGCCACCAAGCGTAATCTGTTTGAACCAACCTTGCCTATTGTATACGAATTAAAAGAGTGAAAAATCCAATTAGTGCCCACATACGACATACTACCTTGTCACATCTCTCGCCAAGCAGCAACGAAAAAATAAATGAGAAGAATCTTCTGGTTCTCCGTCACAAATTGGGCAAGATAAGGAATCGATCAAGATGTTTCTCCTGACTAAATTTGAACGTGTAAGAAGATGATCTTGGAGAGCCTTCACCAAACAAAAACATTAAAGACTTTATTCTGGGATTCATTTAATCAACGCTGTAGGGCGTATCAGCTTTAGGAAGATAGGTCTCGTTAAGCACAGTTTCAAACATCTTTGACACGAAAACACCATCATAATTCAAATCCCAACCCACCTATCTTCCGAATTAGATAACTGAGTCGGATTCAATAAGACCCATGAGATGATCAAAGCTGTTGAGCTTCTAACCCCCTCGAACAGGCGTCGAAATGACATGTAATAGGACACCAAAATTTATCTGCCTACAGAAATGTCTTTAATAGTTTCTAAGGCTAATAAACGGATGGGAACAAATGCTTTGAGCATAGAGTCGCCAATCAACAATCATTCTGAACTTGTCGTTTCTTACCAATTTACCACCGAATCTTACAATGGGAATTAAGTCCACACCTTGAGCCTTAAGAGATTTGACTTCATTTAAAATAGATTTCCATAACGAAGAAAAAGAGGCAGAAAGCACCTGTGAAGACGAACCATGTAAGGCCAAAATAACCCGAGCCCATAGAGAATTATCTTGAGATATATAACGCCACACCCATTTGAACAAAAGACCCTTATTAAGAGCATAGAAACTGGATACCCCCAAACCGCCATGTTTTTTAGACGTGAGCACCATGGGCCATTTAACCCAAGCAATCTTCTTATCTCCCTCTTGAATACCATTGAAGAAAATGTCTACGCATCTCTCTCCATTTAATGAAGAACTGATTTGGGGACCTTGAAGAGCCGACGCGGGTGGTGTTAGACTTGTTATAATTGGAGTGGAACCAATGCACCGATTTAAGGAGTGTAAGACGACCCCCAATAGAAAGAGTTTTGAGTTTCCACTTAGAGAGCCTCCTTTTGAGCTTAACAATCGATTCATTAAATGTCGAGTTCTAATCTTAGCTAGAACCAATCTATCACAACACAACTTCACGACTTGTTCACGACTTCACGACTTCACGACTTCTTCACGACTTCTTTATAACTTTACTTCACCACTCTACTTATATCATAACTATCTAACATTACTTGGTAAGATCACCGCGATTTAACTATACTTACAAAGATCCCCAAGATCTAGCTACTACACACAAATATCAAATATGCAATTGATTTACAAATATGTGATATGGTTGCAACAAGATTGCAATACACACTTGAGGTGTAATACTTCTTCACTTGATGATGAAAGTATTCTTCTCTTGCACTTAAGGAATTAAGCTTGGATCACTTAAAAACAAAGTTTTATGATTAAATGATCAAAGGATTTTAGAGAGGATATGTGGGCTATTTTGAGCAGAAAGAATGAGTGCAAAAGGTGAGAAACTTATGGAGAAAAGTCCAGTATTTATAGGACAAACTGGGGGAGCGTCTACCTAGGGTCGATCCCCTTAAATAGGTGGGCGGTCCCCTTAATTTTAAGGGGGTCGGCCGTGTATTTAAGGGGGCCGCCCTAGATTGGGGCTTCCCCAGTTTGTTTTTTGTGTAGGGGGAATTTCCTGGAGCTTTTCTAGCCGTTTTAGGTTCGAAAATTTGAATTTCAAAATATTTATTTTGAATAAAACATTTCTTTTAATTGTAGAAAATGTTTTGTAATGTTTATAAAATGTTTACAACATTTTATAAAAGTGTGAGGTTGAATAATAACTTCCTTTGATATAAAATGCATTAAGCATTGATTTTATTCATACCTTTAAGTGATGTATTTGTTGGAAATGCGAATTTTACTAATTACTTGTTTACGTTTTAACGTTTTTTATATTTTTGTTGACTATCAAACGGTAATGATGTGAAAAATATTAGTTACTATTTTAGGACTTTCTATTTTATAACAGGTATGGGTGAGTAAAATATGGAAGTAAGGTTAGAGATTGGCAAAGCATGGTATTTGAGTGATAAAAGACAAGAAGTGGTTGGCTAAACTGGGAAAGGCTAGGAAATGAGGGGACTATAATGGACGGTCAAGATTACATAAAAAAGAGGTAAACTTAAAAATTTAGTTCCCTCCTGTCGACGGTCCCATATTGTTGGGCGGTCCCATATATATTGGGGGCCGCCTATTTTTTATGGGGGCCGTTTTTTGGAGAGAGAGCGAGATTTTCTAGTTTTTTCCTTTTTTATGTCCTGTGATTTCAGCATCTTCCAAATTCAAGAATCAACTAATTTTAAGCAAGAATATAGGGTTCTAAATTAAGATGCAAATCATTTAGCATATAGTTTTTTTTACGATGTTAGGATGATGTGAGTGGTGGTAACGCAGAGGACACACTACGTCAGCGCCAACTCTGCTTTCTTTCTTTTTCGACCACGCAGTTAGGGACTAAACACATTGTAGTGGGTGGGTCCGCAAAGGACACCAAACATTTTTTTTAAACGTTGCATTAATAATTAAACATTTTACAAATTAAAATACGGAAATAAAAATACACGTAAGAAAAGACGGAAAAAATTACGGAAATAAAAAACGTGAACTTGACAGAATTTAAAAATACAACACAGATATGTTTTAAACATATAGTTCGAATAGTATCCGTTGGAATAGTAGTTGTTTGATTTCAAATTTGAAAATTACATTACGGAATTGAAAATTACATTATGGAATTGAAAATTACATTACGAAATTGAAAATTACATTACGGAATTGAATAACAATAATGTTAAGCTAATGAAACTGTATCCTTACAGAAAACCTCAACCACATTTCTTTTTGTAATGTTAAGGTAATGCTTTGATGGTTTAGGAGTAAAAACTGAGACATTGGCAAGTATCATAGCAGCTCCTACTGTAATATCCTTTTCATAACTACCCACATCAAGGACTTTGTAGTGTATTGTTCCAGGTACTGTACCCGATAGATCTTTCAGAGTCACATTTAAATCTCCAAGAGCATTCGGAGAACAAGACTTCACTATTGCAACAACTTGTTCAAGTTTTCCCTTTTTAAGAAAGTTGTCGATGTCTCCCAAACATCCAGTTACAGTGCCACCAAAAGCATTCACATAGTTAGTGGCGCTAACCCACGCCCCACTGTTAAAATCAACATCCTCACCCACATCCTCAATAACTTTCTGCATATATTCTTGTGTCGACATTAAAGCCCCATCCGGATCAAGAATAAATACATTTTCTTTAAGCAGCTTGGCTCGCTGAACAAGACCCGCAGGACCGGGTATTATCCTAACTGGGTTTGGGGTTGAGGAAGATGGTTCAACACATATGCTATTAGAGAGCTGAACAACACCCGCAGGACCAGGTATTATGGTAACTGGATTTGGGGTGTATGGAGATGTGTCAACATGTGATTTCGCCTACTAGAACGAACGACTGAACAGGTGTTAAATGGAGATCAGAATCGTCTATATCAAGACTGTATTCCCATGGATCATTTTCATTAGTGAAATTGGAATCCATCTGGATAGTTGGATAAGAAGTTGTGTGATATAATGAGGAGATGGTGGGGGTATTTATAACGAAAAACTAGCCGTTGGAATTCAAAATTTGAAAATATAATAACGGAATTTAAAATATAATACTTTATTTAAAACATTAAATTAAAACAACATTACACTAAAATAGTTTCTAGTTTATTAATCTGATGACTCGTAATCTAAATCAATTCTCATCACCCAAATTCCATAAAGTATTCATCTATCAATCAGCTTATGTTGCCTAATCTTCTCCTCTCGTGCCTTTTCATCTATTGTTTATTCTTCTAGTGTTTCTCTTAAGGTTTCTTCATCTAGATGTAGTTGATGTAACTCTTTCGCAGTAAGGTATACATCACCAATCTCATGTGTCTGTGATGACGAACCACCTATATGGGTTTCTGAGCGGTGGTTGTATTTTTCATGTATCCAAGCTAACTTAGCATTCATTTGTTTTTCTAGTTTTGCCGCCTTTCTGTACATAGAAAGATTTAGCTCGTAATCTTTATCAGAACCTTCTTTTAAGAAAGTGTCGATCAAAGCACGACTCTCTTGTAGAATGTGATTACATTTCTCGTATGCTTTTCTAAGATCTTCTTTAGTTGTGCAATTGCATTATCAATTGCAAGGGCTAAATTCCAGTATCGCTTTCTGATTGAAACCATTTTCTTCGTCAATTTGTTTTTGGAGACCAAGTTTGGGATTTCATCGTAGCCTATGTGATACGAACAAGTCATCTAAAAAGATAATGAAGTGTATAAAATGTATGTGTTTTGTGATTAAAAATGGTATAAAAAGTGAGATTTTATAGTGAATAGGGGATTGTTTATTTTTTTAAATAAAAATATAAAGAAATGAGTTAATTTTTTTCATACGAAATCTTCCTCCAATTATAAGGTCGTGCAGAAGACCCTAACTTTGCAAGGTTGGGGTGACCACGTCTTGCTATTGTCGGTCGGCGTTAGTGGGGTGACCATGTCTTTTATTGCCACATGGGTACGACGACCGCAAAAGGTCTTTCCCCCCCCCCCCCCAATTAAGTTTAGCACCAATCTTTAGGGAATTAGTTTCATATAGATAAAGTTGATAGGATGATAAATTGAAAAGATCATCCAAGTCACATGTATCGTCGTCTTTTACCATTCTTAGTCCTAATGAGTGGATTAAAAAGTTAAGGCATAATGTACTAGATAATATAAATAAGAATAAAAATCTCTAATAGTTTTTCAAACATGTTCACTTCTTTTTCCATTCATATGTCCGTGATGAGCTTTTTCTAATTGACCATAACCCTTTCGGTGATCATCTCGATGTTGAGTTTGAAGGTTTATAGTTTCTGAGAGGTAGGTGTTCAAGTATTGACTTTTATGAGGTGGGTTTTAAAGGAATCTAGAGACAACATTAGATGAGGAAGAGATGTTTTGAGGAGGAGGAAAAGGGTTGATAAAAGAAGCGATTCTTTCATCATTTATCATCAACAATGTCATCTATACGGATGAATATGTGGATGGATGATTTAGACGTGTGGAGAGGAGCTAGCATTTGAATCACGAGGACTTTGCTTGCACATATCGCTCGGGTTCTTTTAGCTCATAATGAAGCGCGAGGGGATGCATGACTCGATCATTATGAGAGCAAGTGACTCAATTGCGTAACTTTATGAAAGATGGGACACAAAATGGTTTGAACAAATTAGTCAAAAGCATTCCATTAGGCAAGAGCTCCTTAGGTTTATTCGAGTCTTATCCATTCGTTAAGTATGAAAAATGCTTAGATTTATAGAGTGGAGTTTCGATGCAATAAAGCATCTGACAAAGACACGCAGAGAAATGATCCCGATGACCTCCTAAACAAATGATATTTTTACGAATGATATTAACCCACCCTATGGTTTCATATGAGGTTGAATTTCACGGGTTAAAATTTCAATTTTTTTTTGTATCCTATGACAAAGGTTTCTTATTTTTTGGTCGTTAAACTTGACCTTGTCGAGGAACTTGAATAAGAGACTTGATGACATTTAGAAAGGGATGAGTAGTTTTATAATGACCTTTACTTGGAACACTTATTGACAAGTAGTCGAGTAACCACATGTCGGTGTATGACACTTGACCTTTGAAAGGGATTTTCAAGAGTTGAACAGTATTCCGTCGAGAGTGTAGTGAGAGAGAATGACTGACTTGTTATGAAAACGTTGGACCACAATAACCCTTGGAGTTTATAGTCAAGTGAGTGAGTTGACTATAAAACTCGAGAATAAAACGAGGAACAATTTGTTCGTTTATGTTCAACAAACAATCAAAACTAATTAATCCAAACTTAGCACAGATATGACTTATGTTTTCAAAAGTTTAACTTACAACCCTACCCTCATAAAAGTGTCATTTTTAAAGTATTGCAATCGTGTTTTGTAGTGGTTGTTCGAATTCATTTGATATGAGTGGAATGTAGTTATGGGTATTTTGGTGATCTAATCCGGTGATTCGAGGCATTGTCACCTAAAATGAAAGACAAAAATAGGGTCATGTTTTATAGTCTTTTACTTGTAGCATTTTATTCACATTGTTGTTAATGTGTGCCTAAATGTGACAAATTGCTGGAGAATGATTTAACTCGACCTAGAAATAAAACCTATGAGTTAACCCAAAAGCTCCTTAATTCAATTTTGCTCATCAAAACATGTCAAAAGATACATATTAATTATGTATTTCGAATTTTGTTTATTAGATCATTATGCATGTATGCAAAAACTATTTTAGGGTGTATTAACAATGCATTAAAACAATTTTATGGAGATCCTAACGTGAGTGATTTTGAAAGAAAATTAGGGTTTTTGTGCAAATGAAAACTTTTGACAAACACACTCAATTATGCAAATCCTATGACTACGGGAAGCATAATAGTTATACATTGTGTTATTATAGTCCTAATTGCACACAAACAAAAGAAAAATGAAAATCCTCAATTTTGAATTTTTGTTCAACATGAACCCTAGACACAAATTGGAAAGAAAATAGATGAAATGACTTACAATTGATGATCTTTGTGATGTTAGGATTGATTATTGGAGTTGATTTGATCTTTAATTTATGTTTTAGTGGTTGTTTTTAAAGGTTGGATGGTTTTTGGGTTGTTTCGTCGCACCAGTTAGAGAGGAAGGGTGTGTTTGTTTTTGTGTTTAAGAAAAAGATAATGACAGACTTATTGTTCGTCTCGTGGTGGTCCTATACCATTATGGGGGCCGCCTGATTTAATCAGGGGCCGCCTCCAGGGGAGGAGTTTTGGACAAAAATTTTGATAAACATTTTAGGAGGAGTGACGTTTTAATTTGCATTTCGCGAACTAAAAATGCTTAAAGTACTTCGGATGAAGTAATTAAGTTGTCACGACATGGAGTGGAACACGGAATAGAATCGAGACAGAAGAAAAGGAGAACGATTTATGAAATGTGTTCCATCATTCCTAAACTAAGACGGAGATAGTTAAACTATTCACATTTAAGGGGTTTAGTGAGAATGTCGGCGATATTGTCGACGGACGACACTTTTTCGATAGAGATATGTCCTTTCTGGACATTTTCACGAAGAAAGTGGTGACGAATTTCGATATGTTTAGTTCGAGAGTGTTGCACCAGGTTTTTGCTAACGTCAATCGCGCCTTTATTGTCGCACATGATCGGGACGTCATCGAGTCGTATGTCGTAGTCGATAAAAGCTTGTTTCATTTATAGTGCTTGTTGACATACCTTTTTGGCGCTTACGTATTCGGCTTCGGTAGTGGATATAGTAAGAGCGGTTTGTTTCTTCGAGAACCAAGATGTTAAACAACATCCCACGAACGTACAAATACCTCTAGTGCTCTTTCTGTCCACATAATCTCCCGCATGATCAGAGTCGGCATATACTACGGTTTCTATGCCGGTCCCCTAAGGATACCATAACCCTAAGTGCGTAGTGCCTTTAATGTATCAAAAGATACGCTTAACCGCTTCAAGATGAGAAGTTTTGGGATCCTCTTGGAAGTGTGCACAAAGGCAGACACTAAATATGATATCGGGCCTACTTGTCGTTAGGTAGAGTAAACTATCTATCATGCCTCGATACTTGGTACTATCTACCAACTCACACTGTTCGTCTTTCGTGAGTTTAGTATTTGAGGACATGGGGGTTTTCATTGGTTTAGAATCTTCTAAGCCAAATTTCTTAAGTATTTCTTTAATATATTTAGATTGATTAAAGAAGATACCGTCTTCCATTTGTTTTATTTGTAATCCAAGGAAGAAGTTAAGTTCACCCATCATGCTCATCTCAAAATCGTCATGCATGATTTTGGCAAATTCATCACACATGTCTTGACAAGTCGAATCGAATATAATGTCGTCGACATATATTTGAACGATGATGGGATTTGAACTTTTCTTCTTAGTTAAAAGTGTGTTATCTACCATTACCATTTTGTACTCATGTTTAACAAGGAAAGTTTTTAATTTATCATACCAAGCTTTAGGTGCTTTTTTAAGACCATATAAAGCTTTCTTTAGTTTCTAAACATGATCTGGTTTTTCAAAGTCAATGAATGCTAGAGGTTGTGCCACGTATACCTCCTCATTGATAAAACCGTTCAGAAATACACTTTTTACATCCATTTGGAATAGCTTAAAATCTAAATCACAAGCATAAGCTAATAGTATTCTAATAGACTATAATCTGGCAACTGAGGCATGAGTTTCATCATAATCGATGCATTCTTGTTGATTATAGCCTTGAACGACTAACCTAGCCTTATTTCAAGAAACAACATCGTTCTCGTCTAACTTATTTCTAAATACCCACTAAGTTCCTATGATTTTTATATTCTTAGGTTGTGGTACTAACTCCCAAACATCATTTGCAATGAATTGATTTAATTCTTCTTGCATAGCGATTATCTAACTTTTATCCGTTAAGGCTTCATTCACATTCTTAGGTTCTATAGTTGATATAAAACAAAAGAAGTTACTTTGGTTTTGGGCTTGTGACCTAAGAGTTCTTTGGTTAAGGTTTCCTATGACATTTTCTAATGGATGGTTCCTAGATTCCTTAATATTGACTACTTCGTCAATTTCTAAAGTTTCATCCTCAATGTCATTTTCTAAGTTTTTCTTTTCGGTAACCTTAATTGCTTCTTCTTCATCTAAGTCATCATCCACCAAGGGTGATGTCTTAGAGGGTGGAGGAGTTTCATCGAATGTCACGTTGAGTGATTCTTTGATTTTCATGGTATGTTTGTTCAGGATGATGTAGGCTTTACTATTTTGGGAGTAACCTAAAAAGACACCTTCGTATGACTTTGGGTCAAACTTAGTAAGGTAGTCTTTGGTGTTTAAAATGAAGCACTTGCTTCCAAACACTCTAAAATAATCAAGAGTAGGTTTCCTACCTCTCAAGAGTTCATAAGGTGTTTTACCTAAGATGGCTCTAATTAGGATTCGGTTGAGGATGTATGTTGAAGTATCTACGACGTTACACCAAAACTTTTATGGTAACGATTGTTCATTCAACATGGTTCTACTCATTTCTTGTAGTGTCCTATTTTTCCTTTCTACCACGCCATTTGATTGTGGAGTGCGTGGAGCCGAGAAGTTATGTGTAATACCGTTGGCATTACAAAACTCTCCAAATTGCACTTCATTATCAAATTCTCTACCGTGGTCCGTCCTAATTGACACTATTGAACATCCTAATTGATTTTGTATTTTCTTACTAAAGATTTCAAATTGCTCGAAAGCCTCGGTTTTATTCTTAAGAAATCTTGTCCAAGTATACCTAGAGTAGTCATCTACTATGACTAAGGTGTAGAGGTTTCCTCCGTAACTCCGTACGGCGGATGGACCGAAGAGATCCATATGGAGAAGTTCTAAGCATCTAGTCGTTGAGACTATATTCTTAGCTTTGTGACTAGCGTGAGCTTGTTTTCCAATTTTGCAAGCATCACAGAAATGTTGATCAAACTTAAGCTTAGGTAAGTTTCTAACTAATTCCTTAGATGCTAACGATTGAATGAGACGCATATTAGCGTGACCTAATCTCCTATGCCACAACGTGGAGTTTTCATCAATCGTTGCAAGACAAATTTTGTCTTTCGGCTTATTTCCTAATTTCATCACGTATAAGCCTTTCTTCCTAATACCTCTACCTATAACCTTACCGTCCTTAGTGATTTCACTATCATGTTCAGAGAAAGTTACTCTACATTTATTATCACATATTTGACCTACACTTAGCAAGTTAAATATTAAGTTATCAACATGTTCTACATTATCTATATTGAGAGAGTCATTAGAAATCGTACCTTTGCCAATGATGTTACCGCGAAGATTACTACCAAATATGACATTACCTCCGTTGTATGCCTTGTAGGTTGAGAAGAGCTTTTGGTTACCCGTCATGTGTTAAGAACATCCACTATCCTTTATCCACTCATCGGGTTCCAAGTCGACTCCAAGGCATATCTCATTTGATGCTTGAGCCACGAGACACGTTTTGTCTTTAGCCTTTTCATCATCTTCTTCACCGCTATCACTCTAAGAACCTCCGATGAATGCTCTTTGATTCTTGTCTTTCGGTAGTTTTGGACATTCTCCAATAAGATGAATTTAGGTCACTGCATCTAAAACACTTCCTATCAATTTTTCCGTTTTTGTCGTCTCAGCTTCTTTGAAACGTCTTTTTGTCGTTCCTGGGTTGTCTTACGAACCTACCTCTTCTTTTTAAGAACTTCTTGAAGTCTCTAACCGCCATGGCGTACTCTTCGTCTTCACTTCCGAAAGTCGATCATTCTTCATCACTAGATTCCTTTTTAGCCTTTAAAGCAAGAGATCTCCTTTCTCATTTAGCTTTGACTATTCGGGAATCTTTCTTGATGATCATCTCATGGAATTTAAGATTACCAATGAGTTCATCAAGAGATAGTGATGTCAAGTCTTTCGACTCTTCAATCGCCGTGACCTTTGATCTCCATTTAGGATGTAGAGCCCTAAGAAACTTCCTAACATAATTCTTGCTAGAATAACCTTCATCAAGAGCTTTTAGACTAGTAATAATAGTATTAAATCTAGCAAAAGCATTATCTATAGATTCGTCTTCAGAAATGACGAATTGTTCATATTGTTGTACCAAAAGGTCAATCTTGTTATCTTTGACTTGGCTATTACCTTGATGGGTGATTAACAAAGTTTTCCAAATTTCTTTTGTCGTATTACACATGAAAATTCTTTCATATTCTTTTCTTGGCAAAGCATTGTAAATAACCATTTTGGCTTCGTTATTTTTTGCAAGCCTCTTTTTAAGATCATCACTTTGTTTTTCAAAAGGGATAACCTCATCTAGTTTGGTTTTTGGATTTTGTTCAATAGGTTGAAAATCACCGTTAGTAATAACATGCCAAAGATCAAGATCTTTTGATTTAACATATGTTTCGAATCTATTTTTCCAATAAATAAAACTATCACTTTCAAAGAGTGGTGGTCTTTGCATGGATTGCCCTTCTAGATATTTGTCGGAATCCATAGATCGATCCAAGCTTTAAAATACAGTATATTTTAAAAATCTTGAGTGACCTCGGCTTCTGATACCAATTGTGGAAACTAGAAGGGGGGTTGAATAGTTTACAGGTTAATTGACGTTTTAAAATTTTACTTCTAAAATTGTTAGATTCGAGTATATGTTCAATCAATCAACAATATGAACCAATCAATGAAACTATCTACTCGTAATATCTATACAAAATATAATAAATTCTAACAGTAATATGAGGTTGGTTTCAGCCTGAGAGGACTCGCACGGGTTTGGTCGGTGACTATAATCATTTTCTAGAACACTTTAACCCTCGCAAGTAATTAACCAACATGATAAAAAGACCGCGTTCGAGCCTTGATGATAGTGAAAATCTGTATTAACCATTATTAATCTGATTTTAGAACATTTGGTTTGTTTATTTAGTGTCAATGAGATTTCTTCTCTCGTTTGGTGGCAATATTCATTCATAAGATCTTACAGGTCGGGTCTTCTTCCTAAGACCTAGAACACATTAATTTTGTCACAATTTAAAGCATCACCTCGACATAAAGAATCATATTATTTGTTGAGTTATAATCTTGATATTAGGATTAAAGCAAATGGTTTGATCTTGTTAAACCCTGAGCTCATAGAGACATTTACCCAGCCTTACCGACTTATCGTATGATTTATACACTGTAGTCACACTATGTGCAACTTTACAATGGAATCACGATCGTTATTTGTTGAAATATCTAGGTTCACCTGGCTAGTCAACTTGTTCACTAAACCAAAGGCAATAATCCTATTTACTAGTTAAGTGAGTATCGATCATCCTAGAACAAATATAGCAGGCACTATATTGCATGACATCGCAAATACGTCTATTTTAATAGCCATCATTTATCACATGTTTTTAAGTGCCATTTTGTTATAGTTATTGCCCTCAAAGAAATTATTTATTTAATCGTTTATATTTTGAGAATGGAAGTATTTATGGAGTATGTTGGTTTGATATTAGCTCAAAAGGCAACGGCATTCTTGAGGCACTTAAATGGAGATTTTTAAAGCTTACTATTCTAAGACCACATACGCCAGTATCCATCAAGGAAGAAACGGGCACGTATCCATGTGCCTTTGCACTACACCAAGGTACCACAAAGGAAAGGAGATACATTAGTGTGTAGATCCTACGAAAAGTCAATATGTGTCGGTATTGAAGATATAGTATGTGAATATTCTGGAAGATATCAAACGTGGTCCCTACTCTAAGAAACTCCAATACGCCGTATCCAATCCCTTGGATACGACGTATCGAACCGACTACTAGACTCTATAAATAGATAACCCTAAACTCAGTTTTAGGTATGCAAGTGAATCCCTAAACCACCAAGTCGACCAAGATACGAATAAAGGAGCATAAAAGGTCATAAAAGAGCCTCAAGATCATAGGAAAACTCTTGTAATCCTCGCGCAACCGAATACGCGTTCGATTAAGGTTTCTTTATTTTAATCGTTCATATATCAAACCGTGTATATTTTTACAATGACTATCGGCTGATACGTTTAGGTATCAGCCATGTTTATGAAGATCTAATGTTTGGTTTATTTATCTTGATTGCTTTATTTATCGTTGATTGTTGTTTATGTTTATCAATTTATATTTGTTTACGTGCTTAAGTATGCTACCTATCATTTAACTGGGTTTAGTCCTAGATATTTAATGCACTCCAACTTCGTTGTTGTTTGGGCGTAGGTTAAGAGTCCAGGATAGCTCTCCATATTGCAATTTATATATCTAGAATCATAAGATCACAAATATTGACTTATTTTTGCCCTTTGATTTTGAGCTTAGTTGAGCCATAAGGTGACCTTGGTACCAACGAGTACGTTCTAATCAATTGGTAAGGACTCGGATAGTGGACTACTAGTATAAAAAGAGCCGTTAAGCAGTAAGTGGGTAAAGTCTCCATGAGCTAGGGTTTAGTAAGAGCACCATTATTAATCTCTTAAGATAGATTATAATCAACAAATACTTGCTTTATGCGGATGCGTTTAATTGTGACAGGATTAGCGTGTCTAGGTCTTAGAAAGAAGTACCGCCTAAGTCTAGGAATGATATGCCCCTTCGAGATAAGACAATCATTGCACTAATAAACAAACTTGCGTTTCATCAGATTATTCATGGTTGACACGTTTTCCTTACATTAGTTCTCGACCGCTTCTTTATCGTTTGTTTGTCTTCTTGTGTGTGTTACTTATCATCAAAACCTTAGGTTAGATAACTAAACCTCGTGCCAGTCTCTCAGGCTGAAACCCTCCTTATCATTAGATTAAGTCTAACTTAGGTCTTGCATAAATTAGATTAATTTAGGTTTAACTTAGATAACTAAAATACTGATAGATTAGATATTAATGCTCTCGCTCTCAGTGATCGACACCCTACTTACCACGAAACTCCATCTGACCAGGTACACTGCCCGTTAAAGTGTTGTTTTTAGGTATAGTCGGCATAAAATAAATAGTAAAACTTGATGCATAAAATAACACCTACACAACGACACATCAAGTTTTTGGCGCCGCTGCCGGGGAGTGAAGTTGTTTAATTCTTGTTTTTATTAGTGTTTTAGTTTAGATTTAGTTTAGCTTAGATTAATTTGCATATTTGCGTGTTTGTTTTTGTGTGTTTGATTTTCTGCATTGTATATTTTTTTCATATTGTGTGTTTGTGTGTTTTCTGCAAAGTACGATGTAAATTTTTTTAAACCAATAGGGCGTATTCAATTTATTGGATACGACGTATAATTTTTTTTCAAACCAATACAGCATATTCAACTCTATCATCAATATGGCGTATTCAGTTTACTAAATACGGCGTATTAAGCTATTTGACAGTTTTCTTTTCTAGCAAATTTATTACAGGTTAAAATGGACGACCCCAACATAACTATGGAGGAGTATATCAGGCTTGAGGAAGAAAAAGCTCGTAGGCGTAGTAAGGTGTATAACTGGGAAACTGCTAAGTATGGTAAGATCTGGTATGATGAAGACATTCACGACCTCAGATTCGTTGAAACCAAATTCCCAGCTATATCCTTTAATAACGAGGTATCATCAAAAACACTATCTCATGAACCCACGGTAAGTTCTCTTAACGATGAATCTGACTTTAGAGTTTCGTTTGACGATTCCGACGACGAAGATTACACGGTAATTTTTGACAAAAACTCATTTTCTTATAAAAAAATTTCTACCAATGATTTGAAAACGCATTCGGAAAACAATAATGAAAAAGTCAATTTGCTTTCACCTGAGCCTAGAGTTAGTTGTCTTGATGATTTAGACTCCTTTAAAGATTTTAAGAATGAATTTCCAACAATTGTTTACAATGATGCTCTAACATCTAAATCCAATTTATCAACTGAACCCACTTTAAGCCCTCAACATATCAAGGAATTTGATTTGAAAGATGAAACATCATTTTCTGAATGTGATGAAGAGGAACAAAACGTTTGATACTTTAATGATCTATTTTTAATAATTTTTTATGTATATAAATATATAAAAAATAAATATAATTATATAAATTTTGTTTTCAATTTTTGGTTTAAATTGTCAAAACTATATTAAAAAAATTTGTTTGATTGGGTTTGGTTTTCTGTTCGTGCGAGTATATACCCAAATTGCGAACACCTTTATGCAAAATACATCTTTTACCCATTTGTCAATTTTCACACAATACTTTCTACTCAGAAATTTTGGCAATCATTAGAGCTGTAAACGAACTAGACGAACGCAACGAAGCTTGTTCAGTCATTCATTTAATTTTAACCAGACAAATAAACGAACACAATCTCTTAAACGAACGAATTTTCTTGTTCTTGTTCGTTTATTAAGAAAATGAGGTTGTTCATGTTCGATTATGTTCGTTCATTAAGCAATAAAGGAACATAAACGAACGGACATACATGAATGTAGACTAATGAACATAAAAGTTATACAAATATACGTAATATTGTGTTTTATAGGTGTTGTTTTGTTTAAGTAAAGTAATTCTAATATTATATCATAAAATGATACGATATATGAAAATAAAAAAATAAATGAATGTTAACGAACGCATAATCAGACGTTCATGAACATAAATGAACGAACAAGAATTTTGTCTATATTTGTTTATTTAACTAAACGAACGTTAAATTTTGTTCATGTACGTTCATTTAATAAATAAACGAACATGAACGGACAATTTACCGAACGGTTCATGAAATGTTCACTGAACGTTCGGTTCATTTATAGCCCTATCAATCATTATTCTTCTGTTCATAAAAGTTAGATATGCTACAATATATCCCTAACGACTAATAGTTTTTTCTCTGCTACTTTTGTTATCTATGAAAACTACAACATTTCACTTGATAAAGTCACTCCGAAACACCCTTAATTCGTCCATCATCGATCCAAGCAACATGTTAATTGGGGGATGGTGGTGATGAAGGTAAAAGATAGTGGCGGATGGTGGTGGTGAAGGCAGCAGATAGTAGCGGAAGTGGTAGATGGTATTGGAGATATTTCTGGTAATAAAGTTAACAGTAATTTTATGGTCATGTTTTTTTTCTTCTTGTATAGTGTTTGAAGTGATTTTATAGTGAGGGTTTTAGATATTTTTTTTTGCGGTGGAGCGAAGGATTTGTGTGCAAAAGAACGACGACTTTCACAATTCATACTTATAGATGCGATCGAGTCACACTGTGCATACCAAATAGAACTAAAAGTAACAATGAAAAAAAAGAGATGAAATGAAATGGAAATAATGAGAAAATGAGAATATAGAATATTCTCAGTGACGGTTAAAATAGTAAAATTATCAAGGGCATATATATTTATCCGGGATTAATATGTTACTATACATTTATGATGTAAACGATGCATGTTTGGGGAAAAAACAAACAACGTCGCATTTGGCAAAACGTAACGGCGTCGTTTTGGGCAAAAAAACAAAGCCTACCTCCAAACTGCGTGACCAGTTATGAAAATTACCATGTACTTTTAGTTATTTATGGTTATTTATATAACAAACTTTACTTATTAAAACTAAAGGGTACGCGCTGAGTTACCATGACATTTTAGATTTAGCGAGAATGTTCTTCAGTTCTATAGTTTTCGATAAGAAGAATATTACACATAACAACATCTTAGTATTGAATATCTTGAAGCAATAACATGGTTAACTCATATAACAATAGTAGTATTACCAATACGTCGATGTCCCATGGTAATACAGATGCGATAAGCTGGTAATATTATGGAGGTATGAGGTAAAAGTAGCTGACAATGTCGTAATCGCAAGTTAATTTTGAATAAAAACACCAAATTAATTTTAAAAAATCATTTACATCATGTTAATAAACAAGGATTTCCACCCGCGCGTTGCCCAAAGCGCTTGTATATGGTGATATTGAAGGCACCGCAAATGCCATTTTTTCGTGACTTACATACATGTTTTCCAAACAATATAACACAAAAATAAAATAAAAGCATCCACCCTTTTAGCATAAACACAATATATAAGTAAAGATGAATCATAAACGTTCGTGTAATAAACTCTAAAGACAATCAAGAAGGTATATTAAAAAAAGTAATTGGGCTCAAATTGAACAACTTTTAAAAGCATAAGCATAAATACAAAATAAACTCCTACGAAGCCAAGCTCCAACATACCATCAAGATAGATGATGATGTTGACAATGATGATTATCAAAAGGCTGCATGCAATCTAATGAGAATATCCCAATAAAAAAGAAAACGCGTTTCAGATCAAATTCAAAAAGGTGACATCGATGATGAATATGATAAATGTGTTTCAACTTTGAGAACAAATGGAGGAAGTTCCTTTTTTAATAGCAGTTTAGATGAAGATTAAGGATGCGTTGAAAGAACTTGCACCAGATTATCAAATATGATGGAATGTGTTATCCAAAATACTAAGCCATCTTTTCACACAAACACAAGTATAAAAGATAGAATTCTAAAGAGTGGTTATAGGGAAATGTAGAGAAAGAAAGAGAGTGAAAGGAAGTATGTATTTCTTATATGTGAGAAATGAGGCAAATAACCTACCCCCCTCTCCATAGGGATGCCTTGGTTTGTGTGGTTTGGGGCAGACTGGCTTAGGTTGGGCTTTTGCCGTAACTCTACAATATTATATTAAACAACAAGCTCGTGTTCTCGACTAGCCTATTACAATAGTTACAAAGTTCCTTAAACGTAAAGACCCAACTTAATCCATAATGACTTTTACTTTCTTAGTTTGACTCAATAGTTGAGGCTAATAATCTCCCCCAAAGTAAAATCATTAAAACTCCTTGTCTTTAATCTCTTGTAGTCTTGGGTCTTTATCTTGAACTTTGTTGTAGTAGACTTCGTTCCTGCATGCTTTTGTGATCTTTGATCTTGAGCCTTTGTCATTATCTTTCGACTTTGTCATTTGTTCTGAGATCTGTAAATATTTCCTTGTTGTGGATGAACTTGATAGAAGTAGCCGACACTTTAGTCATCGTATAATGGAGACCGATACTTACTTTAACATCCTTGAATCGCCTTGTGCTTTGGACCAACATGCTCATACTTTGCATCGTCTTAAAAGCTAACAATCTCCCTTGATATACCAGTTGTCTTTTTGGAATCTTAAGGAATGTCTTTGTCTTCATTCATTCTGAGCTTTCTTGATTACTTGAAACTTTGATGCTAATAATATGTCTTTGTTGCTTGAGTATCGTATCAAGTTGAAATGAGTCAGATGTACTAGAATGAGGTAGTTTACTCCTCGTTAAAACTGCATTATAGGGTTAGGCAATAAACAACAGATATGGACAAATGTCTTATTCATTCGTAAAAGTCCAGTAACATTAACCTCCGTTTCCGTGAGGAACCACTCCAACTTAACACATAAAAGATGCACCATCAAATAACTACATACTTATATCAAAATAAAATCGAAATGACATAAAGGAACGAAAGTCTCACAACAATTCCCAAAATACGAAATATCCGAAAGAAATAATCAATAACAACATGACGAGGTAAAGGACGGGATAAACTTATGCCAGGCCTCGCTTGGGTTTGACTTTGCCTCCGCAAGAATCACCCGACTCTGCGGGTCCATCCCTATTACGCGCATTCAACAAACTATCAACTATCCTATCTCCTTCGGTTCCACAAGAGGCTCCTTATAACGCTTAAGTCCAGTTGGGAAAACGGTTCCCCAACGAGACTTCTTACGGGTGAGGGGAAAACATAGCTAAAATACTAAGAAAGTAATACATATCATATCAGATAATGGTAGGCAAAATAACAAAAATGACAACTTAGCAAAATACGAGATATATAAGCTATGCAAAAATAGAGGGAAAGCATAGCAGTTATAGCATCAAACACTTAAGCCCCGCCAAGGCAGAATCGCGAGGCGCGACGAGAGAGGGAATCATCATAACACATTGGCGTCTATATAGAGAAACTAAAACATGCATAAAATACAAGGTATAGACACGTAGTGTCATGAAAATACCCAAACACATCAACAAAATCCAAAAGGCGTTTGACATTGAAACGAAGGCAGTTCATGTCAACGTCATGACATGCAAACATTCATACATCCTAACAAAACAAAACAAATAACATTCATCTTCCAAAACAAATAACGAAATCTAGAAAACTAAACTTCGCCAGCTGCCTATGGTCTATCTAGCCACTTTTCCTAACTTTAACCTCATCCTGTTGAATACCTGAAAATGATGCTTATACGTCAACCAACGGTTGGTGAGAAACATAGGTTTTAAGACACACATATCCAATCCATTCCAAAACAATTTAACCGAATTACTGTGATTATAAAACAATACATTTACATGACAATTATGCTAACTAACATACAAGCTAACATGCAATTCAATCCAATTAATCATTCAAACACCAAGCAGACAACCTCAATCGCTCTTGGATCATACCAAATGTCTTTCCCTCTAGCTCAGGCCATGGATACCCGCAAGTAACCCTCCTGACTAGGCCACAATACCTTCTACTAAACAGGCCATGGATACACGCAAGTAACCCTCCTGACTTAGTCCACACATCAATATCACATCATATAACATGTAGCACATAACGCATATCAGTCACATAATAGTCCATGCATTTACACTAACACATAATCACAGAAATTTAAAACTCATTTCAACACTTGCATCATTTCCATCCCAAGTTTAAAATGCAATAAAAAGTGGGACTATGTAACTCACCTGAATGCTCAAAACACAACTTCCAATTCCTATCACGCAACTATACAAACAAATAAACACGGTTACATGCGACGAAGCTAAAAGCTCCAGTCCATGTAACACACACATATAATGGATGTCTAAGGGTTTGATTAACCATCATGGGTAACCACGACACCATGCCCAACCTTAACCACTTCATTAACACATTACACTAGTCAACTATAATTTATTCAGAATTGCAGAATTTTAGTGTATCTTTACTAACTTAAAAACCTTACTTGCTGACCTTCATAAATTATACCAAAAATCACCTAAGTTCATTTATGAGTTTACTAACTACCTTGTGATTCCCAAGTACTCATTACATGTGCAACTATCCCAAATAAAATCCAACTTCAAAACTGTCCCAATTCGGATATGATTGCACACTAAAATGTATGGCCCTAATTACCATACTTAGACATACAATCAGAGACTATCCTTCTAGGGTTTCTTTATATACATATTAAACTTAACCACTATAGATTGGCTAACTTTAATTCCACTTTTAAGTTAGGGGTTTACCCTTCTAAACATGACCTAATTCTGACCCGTATTCACTATTTTGACAACTCTTCTTGTAACTAACATTTAACCAACTTTCAAAACTCAAAATCATTCGAGGCCAGACTTTTTGAAAAATAGACTCTTTGAACTACAATTTAGGCTCTTGAATCATATCAAAACACGTTTCTAACATCTAGATATCATCAGTTGAACACAGACCTAAAATCTGCTCAACTCTAAATCATGTTCTAACGCAAACCCTAACATGCAACATGCATGATCATAACCCTAAACTAACCCTAATCATCATACCATCATTAAAGTTCATATATAATATGTATTTTATATAAACCCTAGATCCATCATAAATTATGTTACATGAATATCATAAACTAGCTAAGATGAACATACTTACCTTGAATGCTAGCACCTAACCAACAATTCTTGAATGTTCTTGGATCAAGCATAAAATTCGGCACTCCTAGGGTTTCTTAGGGCTAAAATCATAGGCACAAGGGATGGGAGAAAATAATTATGGGCTAGGTTTATTGGTATTTATACCCTAAGTATCCTAAGATACGCGTTTACTTTTGATTTAACTTTTAAGCTAAATCGCGTAGACTAGAAATAATCATTTAACGTAAACGGTCACCAAATAAATTAAGGTTTACATCAATCAAGTGTTATATAATTATTAAGAAGATAATTAATGACTTTGCGTATTTTATTTTTATTGGTCACGTAAAAGGCTTACGTTTCGCAATAAAATACATTTAGACACACCCCGGAAATACCTAGACTTACCTAGACTCAAACCAACACCCACTTTTAATCCTTAAACACAAAATTTAATAAAATCTTGTGTTAATAACCCACTAGGGCCGGATGTGGGGAAACAAAAGCAACTAGAAAATCCTTAATATCTCCTAAGTACTTGTACATCAAGGGTTTAATTAAGAAGTGTCCTTAATGTCTCCTAGTTAAGCTAATACACATTGGATAAAGACCACTTTGGATCCCTCTTTTCCTTTGATACCCGCGGCAACAACATACATATACACAAACCATGAAATCTTGCTAAATCCTAGTAAATCTTGTACATATATCTTGTAATTAAGATATGTACTAAGTAGTATTAGCAAAACCATGTCTTGATAACTAGAAACCACAAAACCACACAAGAGGGCACGGTTTGGTTTGATTTTGGGACTAGGAAAGCTAACTAGTTCTCATGCCTATATATACACACTCACATTGACACTTAACACTTCTTGAAAACTCATAAACACATTAAACACTCTCTCTCAAACAAACCATCCTTGTCTCTCTTGTCTCGGGTCATAAGCCGCAAACAAACACCTTTATAAATCTCATTCGAACCCACAAACAATACTAGGGTATTCATACAAGTTCATAAGGAGGAACGCGAGCCAAGGTTGAGTTATTTGATAAGCTTTAAAGCTTAGGGTTGGCGTACATTAGGTTATACGATCGTGTGACACGTTTGGATTGACATTCTACTCGTTACAATACACAACCAAGTCACTAGGACCCTTGTAATCGCGTTCAAGCTTGTACACTTTCGCATTATAAATATTTCTTTGATTTCTAGTCGTGTAGGTCATGGTATAGTGAAATTTACCAATATACATGAGTATGAACACGTATGGTTCAACCCATGCATGGTTCACGTACATATATATACATATATTCGATCTTGTGTGGTGCTGGAATGAGTAACATATACAAAACAAGGCTTAACGATGATTAAGGGTTACACGTTTTTATTTACAAACGAATTTCACAAAAACCGTACGCAAACTTTACATAAGAACGAGATGGCGTGGCTAGGGAAGGTGTATACAAACTTATTTAATGATTGCATGTGTTAAACGAACCATAGGGAGATCATATGAGCTCAAGGTATTCAGCTTAGGGTTAAACACCACAAAACACGAACCAATTACACTCAAAGTGTCGTATACGTCCACTGTTAGGTCGAAATCCCACCAAAGGGGTGACGTGGCTTATGGTTTAGCTTATTTAGGGATTAAGTGCTTAAACGAGGGCTTAAGAACCTATCAAACCCTAACGAAACCTTACAAGATCCTTAATAAACTAAACGGACCCTTAATGAGCCTATTAGGCTCGACAGCTCACTGACGAGCTAAAAAGGTCCAACAGCCCATTAAGATGAACCCACGCCTTATTATTAAGCTCACTTGATCTTATTGATGGGTTAAGAGCTTATTTAACTTCGTTAGATAGTAAGTCACAAAAATAAGTTTTATCGGGCCACTAACAAACTTATCAAGCCTTTACGAGGCCCAATACCGACCCAACAGCCAAATAAGCTCTAACAGCTTATTGGGAGAAGTAAGACAGAAAGTTAGGGCTTATAGGAAGTCTAAGTAGCTAATGGACCTTAAGAGATCAAGCCTAAAAGCTTAAAAGGCTTATCGAGTTCATAATGGGGCCAAAAGCCCACTAACGAGGTTTATTAGCTTATTGAATAAGCCATACAATAAAAACAGCTTAATTATAATCATAAGAGCTTATTAAGATAAGAAAAATAAGTTGGATCATATATGAAACCCTAATGGACATTTAAAAGCCTTTCGGGTTAAGGTTATTGGACTAACGAGTCCAATAAGCTCATTCGACCTTATTATTAAGTCAAACACTTTCAATAAGCTTAAATAAGCTTAATGAGGGCTTATGTGCCTTTGAAAACTAAATTGGACATTTAAATTGATTATTAGACCTTAACGGGCCTAATAAGGTCCAATAAGCCTAAATAAGCTCATCCGAGCTTGTTTATAAGCTGCCACAGCTTATATGGCTTATTAGAGCTTAATAAAACTTATTTCCACTTGTTAGAACTTAATTAGGCTTAAAATGTAATTTTTGTAAGTTAAGGGACTAAAAGTGTCAAAAATGGAAACATAGGGTAGAAACTGCCAAAAACTATTTTTATAAAGTCTAGGGGCTGTTTCTATCAATTCTGAAACTTGAGGGACTGTTTGAAAGTACAAGGACCAAAAGTGTACTTTTCTTAAGTTAAAGGACTAAAGGTGTAAATATGGAAACCTAGGGGTTTAAAAATGTAAATATTATATTTCTTAAATAGGGTGTTTTTGCAAATATAGAAAAAACCTAAAGGGTTACTTTATGAACAATGTGATTTAATAAAACACTTTATAATCAGTCAAGATATAATCTTTGTCGGATATATACAAAATTAAAAACGATTAATAATATGTATTAATTTTTAAGATTTGCAGCGTTTATACATGACTTGAACGTGTGAAAATCGTATCTCCCATGAGGCCATCAAAGTAAGGACAAATACAATAATATGAAACACACCACACAAGTGATAACTAGTAATATATAAATAGCAATTTATTGTAGTTTATGATTTATGTCGTTGCATAAACTTGTAGACTAAGGACTGACCGTATTTACTTAGGTATTTGACGGTTTGATCCATTTGCCATACTTGGATATATTTATCATTCACAGAGGACTACCTACTCAGGTGAGTTCACAGCCCCATGCTTTACAATTATTTAAATAATTTACATCTTTGGGGTGAGAACATGCTTTGTTTTACATATTGGACGCAAGTGTACATTTTATACAATGATTACGTGTTTGCCTAAGTAGCCACCCACTGAGCCCATTATCATGAACTGTCAATTACTAAATTGTGAGCGCGAGTGTTATAAATAGATCTATTTGGGATTGACATCCCCGTTTGGGTGAGTAGCGCTCACTGTGCCGGTTTGCCGGACAACAAACGTATACCTTGTCGGACTTGGGATGTTGCGGGTTAGAACATCATTCACGGGCATTATTGGCAATTTATTGCATTCATACATGTCGAGCTTCAGTGTCATAAGCTTAGGAAAACGTAATTACTTTTTATGATGTTTGCATCTGTTGCTTAATTATACACTTGGAAATCTTGCGGTCCTTTAATGATTTTCATAAACCTATGAATTCACCAACTTTATGTTGACGTTTTAAGCATGTTTTTCTCAGGTCAATAAGGCACGAGGTGCGAAGATACATTGGGGGTCACTCTTTGGGGAGTCGGTACTAAAGATTTGGGGCGTATTGAACATTTGTTATAAACCAAAATCTTTACTTATATTGTCGAGCAATTTAAAGCCATGAGCTTATGTAATGAACAAGTATTTTGTTAATCCAATGTATCTTTTTAAAATGACACGATTAGTGGTCATTCTCATATCTTGTGCTATTGATCTATGAAGTAACGCCCTTGGACATTTAATATTCCACTGCTACCCAGATTTGGGGGTGTTAAACCTTCATTGTATTTTACAATCCTCAATCCTATCTACCTATAAAGGTGAGCTTGCATAATACCAGTGAAGTCTTCTATCATTACGGTTTAACCAACTCCATACTATTTACTCACATATCTCCTAGCTCCCCTTTTCTCGTTGCATTCCCATGATAATTACATTCCTTGTATATTGATTATAAGGATCCATGAATCAAATAAATTCCCATTGAAAAAATCAAGACGTTCGATGAATGTGATTTAAATGAGTATGACGTTTGTAAGTGTTCCCCCTCGGTGTATGTAGCCCCTTGTTTGGGGAACTAAGTAATCGAGATTTAGATGTGTGCTACAAAACAAAGTTAGTAGACAAGTGCATATATATATAGCAAGATATTAGCAAGTGATTAGACATGCACTTTTAGGTGTTATTATTTTAAAATATAACACTTAGAAAAAGAATTAGAAACTAGACACATAAAACCATTATCTAAAAATCAATAACCTAAATGATTAAAATAAAAAGACTCGAGACGTATGTTTAATGACTAAGATTCGACCGAATTATAATAAACGAGAATGGGATTCATTTATTGATTGACACACAAAATTATGAGAATAACCTTTTAAAGGTAGACAAATGACGCTTAAGATATTGGCGAGATATGTAAAAATATATACTTTAAAAGGATAAAAGGAAAAATAAGATGAGGATGGAGACGATATGCTCTTGGATGTGAATGAAAATGATTCCATAGAGCCGAAAAGTGGGGAAGGATTAGAGAGACTAAAAGAGGAACGTGTTGACGAGAGGTTATTAGAAAAGATTGATATATCATTTGCACTAATAATTGATGTGCATGTGATCATAACGAGACAAAGGTGGATGAATGGGAATTCAAAGGTTTGTTTGGTGTTTTGTTGGTTGACAATGTTGAGAAAAAAAAGGTAGGTATGTGAAATTAGGTGGTGGTTCTTTCAAGGTTGAAGAATAATGAGAGACTCAACATTATGGTGACTCAATAACACTTGAAGATTGAATATCTTCTTTATGTTCTTTACTTTCTAGAAAGTAGAAAGTTTAGCGAAAGAGTGACATTTGCATTTCGCAAATTACTTAAATATTTCGGAAGAAATAATTAAGTTGTTGAGAGATATAGGAGGAGTTTTAATAGTAACAATACTATTAGAAGAGTGAAGAAACGTTTAGAAGTGAGAAGAAATGTTAGAGGTGATAAGACTTATTAGAAGTGAAAAGAAACGTTTAGGAGTGAGATGAAACGTCATAGGAAAAAAGACTATTAGAAGTGAAATGACTATTAGAAGTGAGAAGACTATTAAAAAGAGAAGGCTGTCAAAAGTAAGAAGAACTGTTTGGAAGTGAAAAGACCATTTGGGGTGAGAAAAGACGTTTACGACATGTGAGGACCAAGACGTGAGGGGATTTGTGAGTATGGCGATTGTAAGGATTGTGTTTGAGAATGAGACGCGTTTCATTATGAAATTCACTTGACTCTTGACAACATAAGAAACGATGCTTATGAGTGTTGGGATATGAGGATGACCCATTGATGTATAGAGAGATATTGGGTATAGGTTTGGTTTTGGATTAGACGTCAGCTCGTAGCAGAAGAAAAGAAGTGTTAGGTAAAAAAATGGTATTACAAGCTGTTACCGGCGGTCCCAGATATATCTGAGGGCCGCCAGAATAGGTCTGGGGGCCGCCGGACCGCCAACAGGAGAGGAGTTAAGGACTTGACGAATTTTGTGAGAGGAGTGACATTTTAATTTGCATTTCGCCAATTAAAAATGCTTAAAATACTTCGGATGAAGTAATTAAGTTGTCACGACACGGAATGGAACACGGACTAGAATCGAGACTAGAAGAAAAGAAGAGAGCGATTTACGGAATGTGTTCCATCATTCCTAAACCTAGACAAAGACAATTTGATGATTCGCGGTTGAGGGGTAAAGAAAGAATGTCGGCGATGTTATCTTCAGACGCAACCTTTTCGAATGGAGATGTTTCCTTTTAGACATTGTCCCGAAGGAAATGGTGACGTATCTTCGGTGTGTTTCGTTTTATCTTCATATGTCGTCTTACTGTTTCCCCCCCGCCCTCACACTCGCGTTCTCCTCTTTTCCCCTTCCCCCCCACGGCACTCTCCCCCCTTGTCTCCCGCTTATATCTTCACTGCCCCCCCCCGCTGCCCCTCGGACTCCTCATCACTTGCCCTCGCTCCCTCCTCCCCGCATCGGTTCGCACCCCTACACCCCTCCCCCGCCCCCGCGCGCTCCGCGGCCCCACTATCTCCAACCCCCCATGCTCCAGCATCGCCCCCGCTCCACGCCACCTGCTGGCCTCCTCGCGCGTATCCTCGCCAGCCCCCACGTTACTATTCGGTGTTGCGATTCCCGCCCTCCTCTTTCCTCTGATGCTACCACTTCCCCCCCGGCACCTTAATCGCATTGGTAGATGCCAACTGATCTCCAGTGATTCCACCATCCCTCGCACTCGTTACCGGTGCCCCTTATTCAAATATCCCTGATCGCTGCCTCTCGTGTGCCACCTATCCATTCTCCTACTTCCCCCCCCTCCCCCTCACCTTACCCCACCACAGACATTCGCTTCTCAATTCCTTAGCATCCCCTTAACCACCCTTGTAGCTACTTCTCCTGTTAATACCCTCCCTTCGATCTGTCACCCCCACGCTATGAACCGTCTCCGTTCCTCCTTACGCTGACCCCATCCGCTCTCTCCCTCTACTGCCCCTTCTCCTTAACCCTGCCCTGGTGCCCTTTTAGTTCTACTGATGTCGGCTTTCCACTACTCCCCCAACATTTTCCCGTCTTTCCCCCACACCCCTGCCTCCCACCCTCCGCCCACTTCCCTCCTCTTCAGCCGCGCTTCTGCTCTTCCGCCCCCCCTGCACTCCATCCCCCCCCCAATCATCGGCCTCATACATCTTCCTCCATTCATTATCACCTCCCTCTTCACGCCCAGACCCTTCAGTTCCCTTTTTCGAGCCTTCTACTCCCCCCCCCCCGGCACCCCCGCGCTCATGTCTCAACACGCGCTTGTCCTCCCCTATGTCTATCCGGATATTCACGAGTCCGTCATCCCGATTCCCTCTCATCGCGTTCGCCATGCTTCTTTCCTCCCTCCTGTCCCCACTCCTCCCATCTATCCCCCTGCCCCCGCATTACCCACTCCCGCCATCTTTGTGTCCCGCTCCTACCCAGCCCCCTACCTTTCGCTCTACCCATTCCCCCCCCTGTGTCTTTGGTTCATGCAGCCTACAACAATTTCCCACTACGACTACTATCCTCCCTTACTTCTCTCCCAATAAGTTGCTCGAGTACCGCCCCAGCACCTATTCGCCGCTTGTTTAGCTCGCTCATCCTGTCCTCCTCACCTTGCCTTCGTCATCCCCCCCATCCACATCCGCTATCCATCTTCCCTCTTGTCCTAACTGCTCACGTCCCACTCCGCTCATCCGCCCCCATACCAGGCTCCGCCACTCTTCAGTCCGCCACACTCGCCTACCCCTGCCCCCCCCGGGCGCCTTTCTCTTCATCCCACAATTGTTCGGACTGCGTCTCAACATCCCTTACATTTCCCCATCTCTCCACCAACCCCGCCTCTCTTTATATTCCCACTTCCACCCTTAATCACCCGCTTATCCTCTAATATCGCCACTCTCCCCGGCTCCGTGTACCTCATTTACCCCCGCCGCTGGTCACCCACTGAACAGACTATGCACCTAAGTATTCTCCCTTTAACCACGAATGAGCCGCCTGGAACTGCCCCCCACTTGCTACCAACTATCTTTGGGCCATCCTTACGCCTCCCATACCTATGTTCAGTCGTCCTTATCCCACCCGTTTTCCCCCCCATAACGGTTCTTCCCCCGACCCCATTTTACGCGACTTCACGTAGCCTTATCCTCCGGTCCAGTACCATTACTTGCCTCGGACCTCCTTCCTCTCCTCACGGTGTCTGCCCTCACGTCCGGTCCGACTCATTCCCCGCCCTGAATTTCGTACCCCTCTCCTCCCCCCCTTTCCAACCCTCCAACACATCCCCCCAAACCAACATCGGGACGATCTCTGATCCCCACTTGTGCGTTTCCCGCCTACCCCCAGTCCCTGGCATCGCCTCCCCGTTCCCTCCGCTACTAACTCCCCGCCCTCGATACGCGCATCTCACTGCACACTTATGCATTTCCCCTTTTCCCCTTTCCGTGTAACTTTTCAGCCAACTTCCCCTGCTCTTCATCCCTCCGCAAACTCTCCCCTTCTTTTCCCCCTTCTTTGGCTCTCGCTACCCTGACCCCTCATAATTCGCATCCCCCTCACGCTACCCTCCCCTGGTACTAGTCCCTCCCCCTCATACCTCTCCCTCGCCCCTTCGCATCTTCCACTCCACTCCTCCCCCCTCCGCTTCCCCATGACGGCCCCCCTCCCCACCCCCTAGTATTTGGTGTTGCGCCCGTCCTTCATTCCCTTCGACCGCCCCCCTCGACGGCCTCGCCCCCAATTCTGCAGGCCCCTCCCGTCCCGCCCGCGTTCGCACCCTTTGTATTGGGTCCTTTCACCTATATTGCCCAGCCCCCCCCAGCATACTCCCCTTTCCCTGCTCGCAAAACCATCCCGCCCCCATCTCCCTCTCGCTGTCCCTGCACCTCCAATCCCCTCCACCAGCCACCCAGTTTCACCCCTCTATCACCCCTTCACCTCCCCCGACTTGCCCCTAACGAACTTCTCATCACCCTGCTCTAGTTCTTTGCTCACCTCCGCCGGGCATCCATCACACTCCCCTCCCCCCCCTCTTCCCCTCTCCAGGGCGCCCTGTACTCTGTCCCGGTCCACGCCTCCCCGTCCCCTGTCAACTAGTTCCCCCCGCCAGTACCTTCAGCCCTGTCCGCTCTTCCCTTACTTCCACCCTGCCCCCCCCCATTGCCTATGTCCCAGCTTACACTCCCCCCATGTCCACATAGTCTACCACTCACCACCCCATTAATAGCCTCCGCCCCCTCCCACTGGCCCCGCTCCTTCTTCGCGCGGCCGATTTCGAGCCTCTCCACCCCACTCCCCCCCTTGCCCTAGCCGCTTCTACGTTCGCCCCGCATACCTGCCGCCATCACCCAATCCTCTCCCCTTCCCCCCTCTTCCCTCCTACTCTTTTTCACCCCCCGTCCCCCCCCCCCCCCTACGCACCCTCCTCGAACGGTCCGGTCCCCCCCGGCCCGTCCCCTACCTTCCCCCTCCCTCGCGGATGGTGTACCTCTGTCCCCGATCGCCGTCCGACAGAGTTACCCATCTCTTACCCCATCCCTCCCTTGGAGCCCCCGTAGTCCTCTCTTCGTCAACCATTCCCCCCCCCCACCCCGCTCCTTGCCAATCCGCTCCCCTTGCCCCCTCCCTCCACACTCCTTACCCTCAGTCCGCCCCCATCCCACCATTCCCCTGCCTAGCCCCGTCCCGTATTCCCGGCCCCAACTCCCCTGGTATCTCACCTAGCCCCCCCCCATCCACCTCCCCCCCACCTCCTCCATTCTCCCCCCCCCTACCTCCCCGCTCCCCCCCCCTAGCCCCCCCATCCCCCATCCCCTCACACCCTATGTATCCACACCTCCCCGCCCCACCTCCACCCCCCCCCTCTTCCCTGTCCCCGAGTCGCCCCCCGGCCTCACCCTCTCGCCCCCTCCCACACCCCCGCCCCCCCACCCCCCCCCGCCTTCTCCCCCCTACCCATCCTCATCCTTCCCCCACCCCCGCCCCCTCCCCCCCCCTCCCCTATGCCCCCCTGACCCCCACCGTCTCATCCCCCGCTCGTCCCCCACCCGCTGCGGCCCCTACCCCCCATTGTTCGCCCCACCCCCATCCCGGCCGCTCATCACCATCGCCCCATCTCTGTCCCTCCCCAACCCAAATCCACATAGCCCCCCACCTCCCATCAGTCAACATCAAGATTAATCTCACTATCTTCATCCCCCAATCATACCATCTCTCACAATTTACACCTTTAATTAAAATCAACTCATCCGCCTCACTACCCTCCTCCTCCCCTCCTATAATGACCCCACCCCCATTTACAACCGCTCATAACACTGCGTGACCCCGCACACACATCTTCGCCACCCGCCACTTACTTTGCCACCTTTAAGCCCGGCCCCCCGCTGGCTCGTCTAAGCCGTCCGTAAGTCACGCCTTTGTGTAGCTCCTCTATCCCAAACCAAATATTTCACAAACGCCCCAACCCACTTCTAACCCACCAATCGGCATACTAACAAACTAGACCTGCGCCCCTTGCATCACCCCGGCCACGACACGCTGCCTGCGAAGAAAAGCAGACGAGCGATTTACATGAAATAGAGTACTATCATTCCTAAACAAAGAACAGATCCAGAGATTTTTCAGTGATAGAAAGAAGAGATTATTCTAGAGAAGAAAGACTACTAAAAAAACGACGTCAAGAGATGGGATTATAAATCTGCCAGACACTAGTACCTAATTATATAACATAAACTCCAACGCTAGCTGTATGGATGTTCCAACAGCGGTCCTCTATATATCATTTGGCCGGCTAGGACCAATAAGGTGTCCGCCCACTATAGTGTCTCATTGTAATTTTAGGGTTCGTTATTGTAAGGAATGTTTGTATCTTCTGGGCATAGAAGGCTATGGAACCTTCTATTTTGGAGGGAAAATTTGAAATTCAAATTTTAAATTTTTAATAAACTTTTCTTTTAATTAAAAATATTTTGTATAAGTATTTTTGTGAAAATACTTTTGTAGAATAAAAGTGAGATTTAAGAGAAAAATATTTTCTTGATCACTAATCATGCTTAATGATTTGTTTGTACATACCTTAAGTGATTTACGTCGGGTGTAGATAAATTTCCGTGTTGATGTAGACTTGAGACGTCGAGAGATGTAGTGCATGTATGCATTGATGATTTGTGATTACGAGTGACTTGCGCACTTTATGTTACGTATTAAAAGTTACATGTTTGTCATCACCAAAACATAAAGAGATCGTATAGATTAAATATCATAATATTTGCACTAACAATCTCCTCCTTTTTGATGATGACAAACTACGTAAACTATAACACATAGTAAAGTAAAAAAGTTACTTGTTTACACTCCCTTCTCCCCTTTTTGTCAAAGCAAAAAGGTAGTATGTAATAATGGTTGGAGCATATAGGTTTGAGAAGAAGACACGAGAAGAGGCTACGTGCTTCGGTATATAGGTTGGAGGAATGAGAAGAAGGTAGGTGCTCCGAGTATATAGGTTTGAGGTATGAGGAAAAGATATAAGAAATAAAGGTGAAGATGCTTGTGTGTTTCTTGGGTAGTTTAGAAAAGGTCATGAGAGATAATAAGTAGGCGTGAGAAGAAGGTAGGTACTTTGAGTGTATAGGTTAAAGGAATGAGGAAAAGGTAGGTGATCCAAGTATATTGGTTGGAGGAATGAGAAGACAACATGACAGATAAGGTTGAGGTGGTTTTGTGTGTCTTGGATAATTTAGACGAGGTTATGAGAAATGAGAAGAAGGCATGAAAAGAAAGTAGGTACTTCAAGTATATGAGTTGAAGGTATGAGAAGAGGACCTTAAGGTTAAGGGTGATTTTAAAGTGGAGGAGGTGAAGTATTTGGAGTATGAATGAGCCCTTATGTAACATTTCTCAATTTCAGGTCATTTTACGATTCCTATTATTCGTCACTATTTATTTTAGTCCAATACGCATTTATTTTTAATTTAACTCTTAAGCTAAATCGCGTAGACTAGAAATAATCATTTAACGTAAATGGACACCAAATAAATTAAGGTTTACGTCAAGCAAGTGTTAGGTAATTATTAAGAAGATAATTATTGACTTTGCGTATTTTATTTTTATTGGTCACGTAAAAGGCTTACGTTTCACAATAAAATATATTTAGGCACACCCGGAAGCATAAAAATAGACAATACAACATTGTTTTTAGATGATACAAGTGATCTTCAGATAACGGAAAATGACTGCAATGCATGAGACTTCATATAGCATCTTCATTCTTAATACCTGAGAAAAACATTGCTAAAGTGTCAACATAAAGTTGGTGAGTTCATAGGTTTGTTTAAGCAGAAATGTAGTGTTTGTGAATCACAAGATTTCATCCACATATGACAATATAACAGATACAAAGTCATATAAATTGCATTACTATTGTCTAAGCTCATGACACCGAAGCGTTAACAAATACCAACAAAAAATGACTGCCTTTTGTGCAGGTGTCAAAACCCCCCCCCACCGGGGAAACACGCATAATCAGACTCAAATGAACTGTGTTAGCTTGACTAATGTCAGTCCATGACAATACAGTATTAGTCCAATCCCGATAGATCTATCCATAACATTCGCGCTCACAAAGATTGACGGTTCATGATAAATCGGGCAAATAGCAACTTGGGTTAAATCGGGACTTAGACCAATCAGTAATGAGTAATTGTACTTGTATTCACACGTTTAAAATAAGCAATGTTCTCACCCCAAAAGATGATTTAAAATAATAGAGTAGGGGCTATGAAAACTCACCTTGTTGGTAAATCGTATAAAAACTGATAATAATTCAATGCACGTTGAAAGTAACGCAGTCATACGCCTAAATAATTATGACAAAGTCTGAGTCTATATTCTAAACATATGCAATGCATTATGCAATTGGTCAAAGGCTTGGTCGTTTAGGAGTTGACGTTTTACGTTTTCAAGGTGTTGAATAAACCGTTGGCTCTATGAATGGCTTTAAAATTATTAGCACTCATACAGAATCTGTTAATATTATTATGCGTCACCCTTACATTTACAAGTTCGTATGATTTTATTTTTTTATAAATGTAAACAGTATTTGTATGTTATTAAGTACATATATCTTCTCATCGCGTTCGTTCGTCGTCGTTAATTGATTTGCTATAATTTATGTACTTATATTTAATATTCTTTCGTTTCATGCTTTTATTCATATTTTAAGCTCAAATAAGTTTTTGAAAATATTTTTAGTGTTAACTAAAATTTATGAGCCGAGATAAACTCGTTTACTAGTTTTAAAAGTCCGGCTCCATTGATAATAATTCTAAACCATAAAAATATCGTTCCTAACTCATTTTCGTTGAAATACTGTACCCGTTAAAATAATTATACTTGTTAAAATACTATACTCGTTAAATACCATACTTATTGAAATAACTATACTCGTTATTAAATTGCCAACCCATTTGAAGTTCGAATTCATAGCTACGCATATATATATATATATATATATATATAAAAAAATGTGTATATATAAATATATATATATATATAATAATATATATGTCGAATTTTATATATGGAAGATAGCATGAATGTTTCCCTATGTCCACTTGTCTATATTAAACAGACATGGCATTCATTGTATTTTAAAATCCATCACGTAAACATATAACAAAAGCATACATATCCCCTCTTTTCTTTGTTTCTTTTTGTTGGCATACCTGACGCACAACAGTGAGCTTTTACGCTCACTGTTTTTGATTTCTTTGCTTCTTCTGCAGCCAGAATATATATATAATAATATATATATATATATAAAATATATAATATAAAATATATATATTATATATATATATAATATATATATATTAGTACCCTATCTAGATTGCATTATTAACTCATAGTGGTTAGTAACGAGGATTCCCCATTCAAGAACAGCAAAACGATGTCGGTATAGTGGACAATGCTTAACATCATCTGCTGTGTTCTCCTCTTCGCAGCGCAACAACAGTGAGTTTGTAACTCACTGTTTTCGTTTTCATTACTCCCACAGCTATATATATATATATATATGTATTAGTTTTTCTATGTTTCCATCTTGTATGATTAGTCATGAGCTAGGTGAGGCTCGAAACTAATAATGTGGTCAAGTTATTTGCAACCCATTTGGCGGTAATAGTGGTAGTAACCAGCTGCGAAACCCACGGTTTCAATCGGTGGTAGTAGCCCACTGTGTCGTGTTTAGTTATAAACATGGCAGCCCCGTTGTGCTACGCTCCTACGAGACCTACGCACGAACCAACGGGTACGATGTTCTCGTTTTTACCGGGCCGGTGACGCACCAACAGTGAGCAAGGCCTCGCTGTGGTTTGTCTTGAGTTTCACGGTCATGCCCCGTTGCACGTCGAAGACCATATGAGGGTTTCCCCCATGCTTCATGCGAAACCCTAATGGTTTGTTAATCCCTTACAGCTAAACATTTGGTCACGGTATGATTTTAAATTTTTGCAAGATTTCCTTGTCTCATTACTAGTATTATACGTGAAAGGTGTGGTTTAACAATTAAGTTTATAGTTGTTATTTTATGTGAGGGTGGCGAAGGTTTCGGTCGCAATATGAGTTAAATGCCATGGTAACAAAAATAAAACTCACCGAGGTCCAAGCTCGATAGGTGACGGGAAGAGATGGTGGTGATGAGAGAAATTCGGACCTCCCTTGTTTCAATCCTTTAAAACCCGACGTCCGTCTAGCTTGTGCCCTTAACTAAACTTGAATTCGACTCGTACAATTTACTTATTGTTCTTAGGTTTTTAGTTGTGAGTTATTCGTCCATGCATGGTTCCCCTTTTATACTAAATTTATTGGCTTAGTTACTGATATATTTCACGTGAATGTACACTGTACAAATAGTCGCACCAGGGTAATGATTCTAATACTGTAGCTCATTATTTCTTTTCTTAATACTGTTGGAGCATCTCCACTATTCTTCCATTTGAATTTGTATCAGATTGTCAATACGTAACACATGATGGAATTATTCAAATTCATGAAGTAGTAGGGTAGTGTATAAGGTTTGGTAATGATGGTGTTTTATTATATATATATTAGTTGTCATTTGCATTTGTATATAGATGTGAGTTATTTTTATCTTTGTTGAATCCATTTATAGTTGTCATGGTTATTAGTTTGTACGTAGACGGTTTCATAAAGTGGACTAAATTTGGTTCTTATCGCTACTCGTTCTAAAACGTCTTTTTAGACACAGAGTAATAATGGTGATATTCGTGTGAAATTTAAACGTTCCATGATAAAATAATGCATTGACGATCATAAGATAACTTCTCGTTGAAATTAACGGTAAACTTGCAAACTTGCAGTACATGACTTTTTACTTAATAAAACGAGAATTAAATTTTATTGCGGGTTATCACACCTAGCTCCCCCTTTCTCATTGCATTCCTATCATAATTACATTCCTTGTATATTGATTCTAAGGATCCATGAATCAAATAAATTCCCATTGAAAAAATCAAGACGTTCGATGAATGTGATTTAAATGAGTATGACGCTTGTAAGTGCTCCCCCTCGGTGTATGCTGCCTCTTGTTTGGGGCACCAAGTAATCGAGATTTAGATGTGTGCTACAAAACAAAGTTAGTAGACAAGTGCACATATATATAGCAAGATATTAGCAAGTGATTAGACATGCACTTTTAGGTGTTATTATTTTAAAATATAAGACTTAGAAAAAGAATTAGAAACTAGACACATAAAACCATTATCTAAAAATCAATAACCTAAATGATTAAAATAAAAAGAATCGAGACGTATGTTTAATGACTAAGATTCGACCGAATTATAATAAACGAGAATGGGATTCATTTATTGATTGACACACAAAATTATGAGAATAACCTTTTAAAGGTAGACAAATGACGCTTAAGATATTGGCGAGATATGCTAAAATATATACTTTAAAGGGATAAAAGGAAAAATAAGATGAGGATGGAGACGATATGCTCTTGGATGTGAATGAAAATGATTCCATAAAGCCGAAAATAGGGAAGGATGAGCGAGACTAAAGAAGGAAGGTGTTGACGAGAGGTTGTTAGAGAAGATTGATATATCATTTTCACTAACAATTGATGTTCATGTGATCATATCGAGACAAAGGTGGAGGATTGAAAATTCAAAGGTTTGTTTTGTGTTTTGTTGGTTATCAATGTTGAGGAACAAAGGTGGGTATGTGAAATGAGGTTGTAGTTATTTTATGGTGGAAGAATAATGAGAGACGCAACAATGTGGTGACTCACTAACACTTGAAGATTGAATATCTTCTATATGTTCTTTACTTTCTAGAAAGTGGAAAGTTTAGCGAATGAGTGACATTTGTATTTCGTAAATTACTTAAATATTTTGGATGAAATAATTAAGTTGTCGAGAGATATAGGAGGAGTTTTAATAGTAACAAGACTATTAGAAGAGTGAAGAAACGTTTAGAAGTGAGAAGAAATGTTAGAGGTGATAAGACTTATTGGAAGTGAAAAGAAACGTTTAGGAGTGAGATGAAACGTCATAGGAAAAAAGACTATTAGAAGTGAAATGACTATTAGAAGTGAGAAGAATATTAAAAAGAGAAGGCTGTCGAAAGTAAGAAGAACTGTTTGGAAGTGAAAAGACCATTTAGGGTGAGAAAAGACGTTTACGAGATGTGAGGACTAAGACATGAGGGGATTTGTGAGTATGGCGATTGTAAGGATTGTGTTTGAGAATGAGACGCGTTTCATTATGAAATTCACTTGACTCTTGACAACATAAGAAACGATGCTTATGAGTGTTGGGATATGAGGATGACCCATTGATGTATAGAGAGATATTAGGTATAGGTTTGGTTTTGGATTAGACGTCAACTCGTAGCATAAGAAAAGAAGTGTTAGGTAAAAAAATGGTATTACAAGTTGTTGCCGGCGGTCCCAGATATATCTGAGGGCCGCCAGAATAGGTATGGGGGTCGCCGGACCGCCAACAAGAGAGGAGTTAAGGACTTGACGAATTTTGTGAGAGGAGTGACATTTTAATTTGCATTTTGCCAATTAAAAATGCTTAAAATACTTCGGATGAAGTAATTAAGTTGTCACGACACGGAATGAAACACGGACTAGAATCGAGACTAGAAGAAAAGAAGAGAGCGATTTACGGAATGTGTTCCATCATTCCTAAACCAAGACGAAGATAGTTTAACGATTCACGCTTGAGGGGTAAAGAAAGAATGTCGGCGATGTTATATTCAGACGCAACCTTTTCGATGGAGATGTTTCCTTTTGGACATTGTCTCGAAGGAAATGGTGACGAATCTTCTGTGTGTTTCGTCCATGAAAGAAAGAAATAAATAAAGAAGAAAACAAACGAAGATAGAGACGACGAGCTTGACAATGTCAAGACGGATGGTGGTTAGCGTACGATAAACTATACTCATAAAGTTATGTAACTCTTCTCAAGCATTGCAAATGTTCATAGAACAATCATACGACGAGGTATACGGTTGTCTTAGAGGTGGTAGTGGAAATAGTGGAGGAAAGAGGTTAGCCATCTCTATGGTTGAAGAGGCGTGATTGAGTGAGAAGGAAGAGGTGTGATCGAAAGACAAATAGTGTTTTCATCGAAGAGAGATAATGTTTTCGTTGAAAAAAATGTTTTCATCGAAGAGAAAGAATGTTTTCGTTGAAGAGAAAGAATTTTTCATCGAAGAGAAAGAATGTTTTCGTCAAAGAGAAAAGAATATTTTTTGTCGAAGAGAAAGAATGTTTCGTCGAAGAGAAAGAATGTTTCGTCGAAGAGAAAAGGAGAGCGTTTTAACTAATGTTGTTAAAAGGCTTGAATATGGATTTTCGGATATGTCCTTTAACGTTTGCGATTGCAAGTTAAAGATAATTGAATATTTCAAATGAAATATTTAAGTTGTCAAACCTACTTAGAAGGGTATTAGATTTGCATCTAACTTTTCCGTAACAAAGAGTGGATTATTTGGAAGAAAGAGAGATGAAGATTAAGGAAATGTGTGAAGGAAGACTCTAGAAGATTTAAGACCATTTTATGACTCTTTTGAAAATTTAGATTAGTGACGCGGACGCGAAGAAAGATATTCTAGTGTGAGAAAATATATACATAGATGTATAAGACACACACACACACACACACACACACACACACACACACACATATATATATATATATATATATATATATATATATATATAGCATGCAAGTTTATCTAAGCATGCATCGACATAATAATTAACAAGATTAATGTGTAAGACTGTATGACATCTAAACTTTATTTGTCATACATCAACCTAACATAGTGTAGGTGCACAATTAACATGTAAGTCATGTAAGATGACGCTAACAAAACATGATAATTTTAAAAATATAATCATCATGTAAAACATGTTAGCATTTAGCATTTAGGAGCATGTTTTATTTAGATAAACTAAGAGATATTTTATCTAA
>BQNB010037288.1:0-49539 GCA_026074375.1 Tanacetum coccineum | reverse complement strand
CATCTTCTCCGATGAATGTATTCAAGCTTTTGAAACGTTAAAGAAAAAACTTACTGAAGCTCCAATCTTGATTGCCCCAGACTAGGACTTGCCTTTTGAGCTTATGTTCGATGCAAGCGATGTTGCCATAGGTGCAGTCTTGAGGCAACATCATGAAAAATACTTTAGGCCTATACACTATGCTAGTAAAACAATGAATGAGGCGGAATCGCATTGCACCACAACGGAGAAAAAAATGTTGGCCGTGGTTTATGCCTTTGAAAAATTCCGGTCTTACCTCATCTTGAACAAAAGCATTGTGTATACGGATCACTCCGCCCTCAAATATCTCTTTGCTAAAAAAGATTCCAAGGCGAGATTGCTCCGGTGGGTTCTCCTCCTTCAAGAGTTTAAATTCAAAGTAATTGACACAAAAGGAGCCAAGAATCTCATGGTCGATCATCTTTCCCGATTAAAAAATCCTTATGAAAATGTGCTCGACCCAAAGGAGATAAATGAAACGTTTCCTCTCGAGACACTTAATATGGTAACTTTTCGTGGTGACTCAAGTACCCCGTGGTTTGTCGATTTTGCAAATTACCACGCTGGGAATTTCATTGTTAAAGGGATGTCGTCCTAACAAAAGAACAAGTTTTTCAAGGATGTTAAACACTACTTTTGGGACGACCCCTATTTGTTCAAAATATGTGTGGATCAAGTGATCCGGCGATGTGTTTCGGGCCAATAAGCTATTGACATCCTCAATACTTGCCATAGTGGACCCATCGGGGGACATTACGGTGCCAACTACATCGCCAAAAAGGTTTTTGACTTAGGATTTTATTGGCCCACTATTTACCGAGATGCCCATGACTTGGTCACCTGATGTAACACTTGTCAATGTCAAGGAAAAATTTCGTAACGTGATGAAATGCCACAAAACTCCATCCAAGTTTGCGAAATCTTTGGTCATCGATTTCATGAGGCTGTTCCCGTCTTCACGAGGGAACAAATATATACTCGTGGCCGTCAATTACTTGTTAAAATGGGTTGAAGTAAAAGTGCTCCCCACCAACGACGCCTGAGTTGTTTGCAAAATTTTAAAATCTCTCTTTGCTCGGTTTGGAACTCCCAGCGCTATCATTAATGATCGCGGTACGTACTTTTGCAATGACCAATTTTCAAAGGTCATGCTTAAGTATGGTGTCACTCATCGTCTTGCTAATGCGTATCACCCACAAACTAGTGGGCAAGTGGAGGTTTCCAATCGTGGCTTGAAACGAATTCTTAAAAGGACCATAGGCGAAAACCATGCCTCTTGGTCGGATAAATTAGATGATGCACTTTGGGCCTTCCGTACCGCTTACAAAACACCCATCGGGTGTACGCCTTAGAAGCTTGTATACGGGAAGGCATGTCATCTACCAAATAAGCTCGAGCAAAAAGCCTATTGGGCCTTGAAGCATGCAAACTTTGACCTTTCGACGGCGGGCGATCACCAAAAAGTTCAACTTAATGAATTAAATGAACTTGCCTTGAGCATGCAAAACTTTGTCATTGAGACCGAGGTGTGAACACCGCAAAGTTCAACTCAATGAACTAAATGAACTTCGTGATCATGCCTATGAGAACTCTTTGATCTATAAAGAGAAAACAAAGAGGATCCATGACTCAAAGATCAAAAACCGCGTTTTCAACGTCGGTGATCAAGTCCTCCTCTTTAACTCTAGATTGAAGATGTTCTCGGGCAAGTTAAAATCCCGTTGGTCTGGACCATTCACCATTGCCCATGTTTTTCCATATGGCACCGTTGAGTTATCTCAAAACTCCGGGCCAAACTTTAAGGTGAATGGTCATCGAATTAAGCACTACTTTGGAGGGGACGTACCAAAATTGGTTGTCCTGGATCTCCAAACCTTCCCCAAGGACAAATGAATTCGGGGATTGGGTCAAGCTTAGTGACCCTAAACAAGCGCTTCGTGGGAGGCACCCCATGCTTATCCGTAGTTATATTATGTAGTAATGAATAAGTGTTTTTGTTGTGAGGAGGCTTGCCTCTTTCCTTTTCCGTGTTTTGTGTTTTGTGTTTTGTGTTGTATTGTCCAGGATTGTCCTGGATTTTTGAAGCCTCTCGTGCTCGCGGTTTTGTCCTTCGATCACAAGAGCTTCAAGTCCTCAGCTTCATTTGGGAATCCGATATCCAAATCTTATCGACTAACGTTTATCTTTAAGCATACTTAATAAACGGCTTAGGATTTGCGTAGAAACCCTTCGTAAAACATTGAGGACAATGTTTCATTCTAGTATGGGGGATCTTCGATTTGATTGTGCCTGCAGTTGTTGTTTTCGCGTAATCCCGTTTTTACCACCAAAATTTCAAAAAAATGAAAAAATTTAAAAATTTTCAAAAATAAAATAAGTGTTTTGTCACAATTTTGACTTTCCTGCTGGGTAGAATAAGAATAAATTTTGACTCGATCGAGCGTGTTGAGCTCTAGCTTGTTCCTTAACATTTAGACTAAGCGTTCGCGAATATTCGCGAAGAACGAAAAATGATAGTGTTAATTATGAGTGGGATGCTAAACAAGGATTATTTGGAAATCTTAAGAGCTCATGTGTGTAATTTGTCGCTTTTTCTCCCATAAGCTTCTAACCTGATTAATATACGTGCTATTTTTGGAGATTAAACTTAAATCAATAATTTTTATGTAGTATATAGCAAAAAAAAATTAGCCTTAGTTCAAATTTATACTTGAATTTTTCAAAAAGGAGTTTTCTAAAAAAAATGAATGATGTTGAAAAATAAAAAAATATAATAAATATAAACTGTGGGCTGATAAAAGTTTGTTGTATCTTGCCGGCTCACAACCGATGTTACAGCCTTCTAAAGAAAGCCCATAGTAAGAATAATAATCCGAGACTGATAAAAGTTTGTTGCATCTTGCCGGCTCACAACCGATGTTGCAGCCTTCTAAAAGGTCGAGGGTTACAATTGCATAAGTGTTTAATATTAAGTGTGAATTAATAAATAGATTTCTTTTTGTTAAATTTAAATATGCTTTTGAACTTTGGCTATTCTATTTTATAAGCTATGTGTATACAGGAAACCTAAGAGTTTTTGAAACCTAAGGTCCGTGAGTCCCGATACTAGTCTCTGTGAGGTGTCAAAAGCCTGGTCACTTAGCCGAAGGTTGGGATGTGCCGAGACGAAAGTCGCTACATGGGATGATCTCGCCTTCAAACTTATTATTCTCGGGTGGAACGTGAAGCATAAAATTCTGAAATAAAAAACCATTGATCCATGGTTGAAATTAGAAATAGCACAGTCACCTAAATATAATAATTGTCAGGAGTAAAAAGTTAACAAGTTACAAATATGAGTAGTGTTAGCATCTATACTTATACTTAACGGTGATTTTGTTTTAAGTTTGGTTTAGAATAAGTGAAAAGTCGGGGACGATGAATTTATCCGTTTTGGGGCATTTTAGGATTGAAATGCGTCTTGTTCAATGATCCCAAATGTTAATAACGAAAGTCAAATAAGTTAGTTAGTTGCTATAAAGAAAAATACAAAAAAAAATTAAAAAAATACAAAAATATTAGGGGTAGTTAGTGTATATATTTAAAAATGATAAAAACGGGGCTTGTCAAAGCTAATGATTCTTTATTTCCCCTTGACGAACACTTAGCTACTTTTCGAGGTTATTAGTCGAGGGGGATCGAGATTCTTAGTTTTCTAAGTGCTTACTTCATAGCATTGCGTGAGGACACGACAATGGTTTAGTATGGGGGATTTTGGTATGTGTGTAATTACACATACCTTTTACCTTTAAAATCGACCCTAAACGACCAAAAACGCACATAAAATGCCATAAATATGCATGTTTTTGTGTTTGTGCTGTGCAGGTACCGGATATTCACTAAAGGACAAAAACGAAGCTAAACCGGACAAAACTGAGCACGGATTTGGAAAGAGCGCGAAAAACTGAGGCCAAGGGTTCAAAAGGATTGAAAACGGAGCTAAAACGGAAATTTCCGGATCGACTCGACAACGTTTGTGCATTTAATGAAGTCAAGACGAAGTCAAAGTCAACCCCGGGATACGGCTTTGGAAAGAGCATCGAAAACCGAGCCCGAAAACATAAACTGTCAAAAGTGGGCCCACCCGTACCCACCTAGTAGGCCCGGGTCAGCCCACTTACTTATAACCCTTTTAAATATACCCAAAAGCCCAATTCTCCTTATAACCTTTCCCGGCCCAACAATGAGCCCAAACCACCTAACGGGCGTTAAAGCCCAAAACCCTTTAACCATAACTTCGTTAGTCCCTTTAGGGACTAACTTTGCAAAACCTCTTATAACTTTGAGGGGCTGTTCCTGCCTAACCCTCAAAGTTATTACACCTACAAGGGCCACGAATGTAATTAACTTATAGAAGGTGAGGGACCAAACCTGTACAATCCACAAACTTCACCCCTGCTTCAAACAAACAGAGTATAACAACCCGTTTCCCTCCAAAACACATTTTGTCACTATTCATCACCTTCAACCCCACCATACCTGCAACTAAACAACAGAATACCTTAACCCCACTCTCCCCCACCTCACAAACCAACAAGGACACGTTGGCAATCCCACAAATGCTTATTGGATACGGAATGGGACAAATACATCAACGGGTATGATCAAGAGATTGGGCTCCAAGGCAAAAAGAAGGGCTATGATTGATGGTTGTTTTCTCCTCACATACAAAGCACAAGAAACACAGATATGAAGACCCTAAGTCACTAGGTTTTAGTATAAATATGTGCATATGTAATAGTTAGAGGGTGTGTCGAATTTTAGTGTTAAGTCAAAAGCTTGTAACTTAAATATTTGTACTGCCTTTTAATATATTGTCATTTTAATTAATTGCAATTTCTGCCTTTAAATTTCTTGTCATTTAAATTTTATGCAAATTAACTGTTTTTCTTAAATATTTGTCATTTATGCTATTTGTCATTTAAAAACTGTTTTCTTAAGCTTTTGTATAAGCTTTTAAGCCATTAGAAGTTTTTACAAAAGCTTGTTTCATTTTCTGTCAAAAAAGGTTAAAAATAAAAAAAATATACCAAAAAAAAATCTGTTGAAGAATCTTTGGAGCAAGGTTAAAAAGGATGGCCTTGGGTTTAGAGCTTATGGTAAGCATCTAGGGTTGTTTCATAAGCTTTTGAGAAGCTTGTTTCATAGCCACAATCTTTGGATCCTTTGTAAGTCATTCTTTTAAATTTTTGCTTATTTTCACTGTAGCTTAGCTTATCATGTGCTTATTGTGGTTTTTTATTGCTTATTTGTCTGTTCTATGCTTATATGTGTTTCTTTATTGCTTACTTATCTTTGGTTCAAGTTTTTAAGTTAAACTTTATTTGCCCTTTTATACTGCTTATTTTTATATTGCTTATCTGAGTGCTTATTTTTGCTTGATCATTGCTTATTTTTACTTATTCTTACCTTAGTTACTATCTGTTTTTAAGTTTCTAATGCACAAATCAGCCTAGTATTAGTTAAAATTAGATTTAGCTAACTAAAGGGTTGTTTGGTTGTTCCTGTTTATAACATGTTAAAGTGGGTCAAAACTGTCAAATGGTCTTGGGTCATATTTTACTAAGTTTAAATCATCATATTAGTCCATGTGTTTGAGTGTTGCAATGTAAAAAATTCTAAAATCAAGTTTTTGTGATCCTTTGTGTTTAACTGTGAACATGTTGCTGTCAATTCTTGTTGGTGGTGTTTGATCTTGGATCTTGGGTTGTTCATGTTATTTTTGTGTTTAGTTTGAGTGATTATATCAATAAATATAGTCCACATAGCCTAAAGGTATTTTTAAGTTTTGGTCATAGTTTATAAAAGTTTCTAAGTGTCAAAAATAACTGCTGATAAGCCTTGTTCATTGCTTGATTTCTTGCCCTTATTGTTGTTCTTTTTGCTTGCTTATTGTTGTTCCTTGCTTATTTGTAGTTGTAGTGCGTGAATGCTAAGTTTGGTGTCTTGGCTTATTGTATAAGCCCACCAAATAAGTTGTCAAAAACACCCCTAGGCTTGCCCCTGCGACTAATTTTGCCCCCTTTTGCTTATTGCCAATTTGTCTGGCTTATTTGCTTTTTCTATCAGTGCCTTATTTTTGAATGTCTTGCTTATTGTGTTAGTGTCCATTAGTTTTAGGCTCTTTCACAATGTCCATAGCTTATTTGTGTTCATAAAAATCCCAACATTAGGCTAGCTTTAGTCTTAGAGCAAGAAGTGCTCATAACTATGCCATTTTCCTTTGCTTATTTTTCTGCTTATTTTTAAGTTTAGTAAAAAAGTGTTTATATTTTAATTAGCTCTTATTTAGTGTGTTAGTACAAGTTTTTAAAAAAAAGAAAAAAAAAGTTTTTTATAAAAAGAGAGAGGCCCAGGCTCGAACCCTAGACCTCCCCCTTTATAACAAACGTCCCACAAACTCACATGTTAACCAAGTGTGCTTCAATAGCTCATCCACTTATCTTTGCACCATTTATTGTTTTATGTCCTTTTAGCTCATTTTAGTCCATAAGCCCATTTCAGCTTATACCATACTATATGTCCAATAAGCGGTTAACTCATTGCAATTATTTTTTCTAAAACCAGCACCTTTCAAAGTATTTTCCAGCAATTTTTCAAAATTTTCCCATTATTTTTAGTATTTTTTTCATTTATTTTCTTTAAAATCGTTTTTAATTCATAAAAAAGTCAAAAAAAATATAATTCTTTTTTTAAAAATTTTCTTTTATTATATAGTATCTAGGAAAAATAGAATTGCTTTCGTATGTTTATTTTTGCAAAATTTCACATTTTAAAGAACGGGATTCGACCCCCGTTCTCGTTTTCTTCGTTTTCCAACTTTAAACATTCTCGTTTTAGAATTTTCTTTAAAATTTATTTTAATTTAGTAATTTAGGATTATTAACTTTAAAAGAAAATCATTTAAGGTTAAATTTTTGATAATTTAGTTTTTTTTAACTCGCGTTTTTACTTTCCCGTCTACATTTTAGGATTTAATCATTCTAGCTTTCGTTTTTAGGTTTTCCTTAATTGTTTTTGCATTTTAATTAGAAAAATCAAATCCAAATCTTTTCCATTCAAACATCAAATATCAAACCAACTCTCGACTTTCCAATTCACTCCTCGTTGGGACTACGACCCGGGAATATTCTTATACTACCCGGATTTTATTGATTATTTTTGAGATTATACCTATTATATGTATGTTATATATATTTAATTATATATATTTATATATATACTAAAAGGTGTAGTTTTAAGCCCTAATCAATTTTTAGCGCCACTGCCGGGGAGGAGTGAAAGCGTCTGTCGTTTCGAAGTTTGACAATTAGTGCTTTGAAGATCCTTCCTTGTGGAGTTACTTTCTTTAAAAAAAACAAAAATACAAAAATATTTTTCCTTTTCTTTTATTAGTATATTTATATATATAAAAACCAAAAAAAAATCAAGAAAATCAAAAATATAAAAAAATTGTCCTTAATTATCAATAAAAATCATCAAGTTGGTAAAAGAAACACCAACAAAAATAATACATTCAAACAGAAGTATTATCCATTAATAAGATTCCGAACCAAAGATTTAAAACTTTACCTTGATTGTTTCACTAGCAGACGTAACGCCCACCTTTAAAAGCTAATTCTTTAGAGAGTTACCCAGTGAAGCTTGTGTTGTATTAGGTTTAAAGTTTGTCTATCTCGTTTGTGCCGTATATTAAAATAGAATGTGGAAAAATTGTTTAAAACCAAAAAAATTAGTGTAAATTTTCTTTTTATAGTTTAAGTGCATGCGCACTCGTTTTCAATCTCGAAATCAAAACCGTCATCAACAACAAGCCCACCGGTAGTTGTTGAACCTTTTAATCTTGAAGAACCTTTTGATAATCCTCCCATAGTTAACATGGCCGCTAATGAAGGAGGTTGTTTACCAGTTCCCAACCTTCGGACTATGAAGGAGTTGTGCCAACCATCTTTAGATGGTCGAGGTGGACCAATTCTCCATTGCAAATCAAAGCAACGACTTTTTTTGGACTAAAGAATAACATATTCAACAAGTTTTCAAAATTCGTGTCCATATTCGCGGACCGGTGATGGATGCCAACTAGCATACTCGACAAATTTTTAGCATGTCACCCAAAGAGCATGAAAGTGAATGGGTCTCCGATGACGCCCTTCGTCTACATCTCTTCCCTTACTCCTTGCAAAGAATGGTGCCGGTCGAATGTTTTTGATCGTTTACACGCAAGGAATTCTATCAACTCCTTTTGACTAGCAAAAGGCAAAAATTATTTCTCGAAAAATACTTCTCACCCTCAAGGAGGTGACCAAGTTGAGAACTTGATATTACAAATTTCCGTCAAAGACCCGAATGAGATCGTTGTTCGAAGCTTGAACGTTATGAAGCTTTCAATTGACCGATGTCCCTAAACCACAAACATGTTACCCAGTGACTCAAATATAAACCATTCTGATATACTGGCTAACATTAGGCATCGTGACGACCATCAATGCACTGCTGCGGACTTAATAAAAAGGCGCCTCCGAGAGTGGTTTATGATCTAATCAAAAATATGACCGCCCATCACAATGATTGGGATACTTCCGCTCAACGGAATGAGTCATCGAGTTCTATCACTTCTTCTAATCCAGAAATAGCTTCCTTTAAGCTTCAAATGGAAGAAATGAATAAGAACTTAACAAGAGTGTGTAGGTTCCCAATTTCACACAATCATGTATAGATCTAGAGAGATCTAGAGAGAGAAAGTTAGAGAGAGAATGGTAGAGAGAAACTAAGGAAAACACACTAAAGAGTGTGTGTAAAATGAATAGATGCTTACCTCTTCCAAAGTTAGAAGAGGTATTTATAGTTCTTACAAAACACCAGTTATTATTTACCCGTTCACTACCGAAATCATTACTTTTTAACCTATTAAACTACAGCATATTGATAGTAGAAGATACATGGGGAGACCGAAAGTCTTTTTCTAATATCTAACAAAATCTCCCCCTAAGAGGCCACCCTTGAAAACACTAGACTTAGCTCTTACAGCTTGCAGTCTTTTGATTCTTCATGTTACATCTAGTACTTTGTTGTAGTGATCTTTAGATAACAATTGAGCTTGTTCACTTTGACTTAAGCTCTTCAATCTTTAGATTGATCTTATGTATAGCTCGTAAACGTTTGATTTCATTGTTCTGTACATGATAATTCTGAAGAGCAAGTGACTATAGACTTTTAGGGTATTTAGCTTGACTTGTATGTGATCTTGACTTCTTTGAGATCAATCAATCCAAACATAATCTCTAATCATCATCATGTGATCATTTGCCATCTTGTGAACTTGTGTCAATCGAGTAAATATAAACTCACAACTTTTTCTTGATCTTGAAACTTGAATATACAGAGTTGCGGAATCATTTAATAACAGATACTATTAGTAGCTTTCATGATATATTCGAATGAACGTTTTAGAATGAGCACTGCGGTTAAGAACTTGATTTGTTTGGAACAACGGTATCGTCCATCTCCATCTTTTACATGTTTTCCTATAATAAAACAATTAGCAATAAAGAGAAAATTGATTTGCAAAAACAATCGATGCCGATACTAGCAAAAGAGTTTTGTAACCACATCGAAATTTTTATTTGTTTTCCAAAGTCCAATAACGCAACAATTCTTATACTGGAACAAGTTTGATTCATGTAGAATCGCACTGTTGTTGTTTTCCAGTTTTCACAAGTTTTGATCCATTAAAGGACTCACAAGTCACCTACCATGAGTTTGTTTGAAGTTGGCTCAAGCAGGATTTTCCATCTTCACTGTGCATACTTACGTATCAACTCGGGATTTTTCTATGCAAAATCGCAAGGATACTGCGTAGGACTCTTATGATAAAACTAGTAATCACAGTGTGTGAATAACAGTAAATGGAATTGTCCTAACGAGATTTAATTTATAATCTCTTGGCACTAGACTCAAAAGTGCGTTTGATTTTAGTGTACGGAGTCTGAGCTGAGACTGCCAACCATTTTCAATACCGACTTACTCGGAGTGATTGAGTCCGTATATTACATGTTATCTCGTGAGAAATGAAACTAGAAATCTTTTAAAAGATATTCTTGAGTGGCGTGGGAGGGTTGTGCATTGCATCACCTGGGTCCATGATGTCACTTCAATGTCAGCAATCATCTTAGTGATTCTGACAGCATATGTATTGACCCGATTTCTGCCTAAGTGTATGGAGGGCTTCTTTCTTTACACCCTTTATCCGTACAATTCTTTTTCATTCTTCAACCCCTTCAGTGCTTACCGAGATTTCATGACTAGTACCTTGTTGGGTTTATTCCAGTACTAGCTCCATCTCAGTCGGCACTATTCCCTTATTCTATATTAACTCCTTTTTATCATACCTAAGGACTTCTACACTAACTAGTGGATTGTCCCTGGGTAGATCCCTCCGGTTCTGGCAGGATCATGGAACCATACCTAACCTTATCATCCTTATAACTTCGTTAAAAGTAAATACATGGTCAGATCTTTTGGAACAGTTCCACCATGCATAAAATCACTATTGAAAAACTCAATCAGGTACTTATGATTTAACTATCAAAGTGTTTAGTACCCGATTGTTTTTGCTTTTTAGAAAAGCTCCCCCTCAACATGTGCATCGGTAATCAAAAATGTTTAGCACATGTTGGTGGAGAATACACTTGAGTAATATGAATCACATACATATTATTTAATCCATATTTGCTCACCCTTACAAAATTTCAAAGCATCTGACATTTTATATCAATTGATTTAAATATGTTGTTTTAAATTATAGAACATTTGGTAGAAAAGTGTGCCAATTATTCACAAGCCATGTTTGGAACATATTAATGCTCCTCCTCAATCGTTGAGGGATATATATGATAGTGCTGAGTACAGTTTTTTGAAAGATTTTGAATTTTCTAAGAAATTCTTGAAAATTTGTACTCAAGCACTATTTATATTAGCCTATATTTAAGTCTACATTACACATTTATATATTCACAAGATTATGTATGAGACAAGACCTGAATATGTTCAATCCAAAAATGACATAGTCATTTTGTCCATGTTAGCAATTTACAGTCTGTCTCGATACACTCCGTTTAGAAGTTTTCTTAGCTTTCCTTTGAACCAGCAATCCTTTCTTGAGTAGATTCAAAGCCTTCTTGCAATTCGCATTAAGAAGACTTGAAGTCTGACGCCCAAATCTTCGAAGTACATAATTAATTCGAAACCGCAACACCAAAGACAATTTAAGTCCCGGATGTCTAATTTCTCCTAACATGATAGTGATGATATAAATTGAAACACCAAAGTCAACTAAGTCCCGGATGTCTCAATTATTCCCTCTCAGTTTCGAAATGATAACACCTAAGTCAACTAAGACCCAAATGAACACATTTCTTCTGGTTGGATGCTGACTAACTAAAGGAATCATCATACTTATCATACCAATATGTACCCCTTTGATCAAATATTTCTACTCCTTTAAAAACACGCTTGGTGATTGACTGTTAAAGGAAGCATTAATTGAATCAGTAACCAATCTTCTCACGCTCTAGTCAGTCTTATATCAACTCAACCATTTCCCTGGTAACTCACTGATGCATACCATAGATGACAAATATCTCTTCCTCCCTATGTGTTTGAATAGGCGCAACCGGAAAGTAACAAGATAAAACACTGATTTTCTCTGCGGTTAAGACATTTGTCTTCCTGGAATGGCCTACAATTAAATAAGGCTATGGATTCTATCACGTGTAGTTGTTGTACCTTTCAGTGTATTTACTCCTTCCCCTTGATGTTTTCGTACCCTCAGAATCAGAAAATCTTATATGCACAATGCTTGAGATCGTGTTTCGCACGAAGAATTAAATAAACTTAAATCTATCCCTGAAATCATTTTCAATGGCTTTTTAAACTACGAAAATAATTTCCAAACATTCTCTAAGTCTTTTTACAAACTATGCGCGTTGGCAACTAATAGTCTATTTAGTGTTAAAAGCCTGTGAACTCACTATGATTCAATTGCAAATAAGTCCCTAAAGTTTGAAGCAAATTATATCTAAAGCACATGTAGTTAATATTAATTAACTCCTTTAAATGTTATCAGTCATTATCAAAAACTTTCAACTGTTTTAAATCCTTGCCTTATTTGAAATGAACCGTTAAAGAATTATATGGCACTTTCTCCCCCCCTCAAATAATGACCCGTTTCTATTTAAAGAGCTGTATTCATTGTTTGTGTGGTCAATTATCTTTGAAGAATCTTTTCATGATTACAGAAAATATTGATTCATTGTGAATACAACTTTTTTCCCAAATAAAATAAGATTTCTCTTACTTTGACAAATAAATGCACTGATACGTACACTTATTCTTATGATGCATGGAAATGAAATAATCCCATGCCCGGAAAAATTAATTACCCGTTGTCAGGAAACAACTGTCTTTTCAACGACATGCGTTCCTCATATTGAAAAGCGGGTTGCAGTCAAAAATAACTGCAAGCCATTGTCATGAGCTCAAATCCCCCCACTTTTGAAGTTTTGTTAAGAGTACTCAATACACGAAAAGACTTCTCTTTTCGTTGCTAAGGATAAACGCACTGGAAAACGTGCATTTTCCTTTACGATGAGGCCCGCTGGTTATATGCACAGAAATGTTCATAAGCCCATTTTTTTATTACAAGAATTATGTTTGATGAAATATCAAGCAGTTACGTTTGTCAGCACCTCCATTCTGCTAGGAGTCAAACATCTCATTACCATCTTTTGACAAGATACAAAAACTGATCCTCAGGAAGGGCTTTCGTAAATTAATCAGCTAATTGGTATTCAGTTCTGACAAAATATAATTTAATAATATCATTTTCAACCTGTTCCTTTATGAAGTGAAACCGAGTATGGATGTGCTTTGTATGAGAGTGTTGTACGGTGTTGCATGAGATTTCTATAGCTGACTGTGAATCGTAGTACAACAGTATTTTGTTGTAGTTGAAGTCATAAACTTTAAGCTGGGTCCTCATCCACATTACTTGTGCACAACTTGCAGATAACGCCACATACTATGCCTCTGTTGAAGATATTGCAGTGCAATATTGTTTTTTTGACATCTTGCTTACAAGTTTGTCACCTAGGAACTGTATCCCTCCAGAAGTGCTTTTGCGAGTATCAATGCATTCGGCATGCTCAACGTCTGAAAAAGCTTTAGAAAAGCCTTTGGATGTCAGGAAATTAGATAATTCATCATACCAAGCTCTTGGGGCCTGCTTCAAGCCGTATAAAGCTTTCCTTAAAAGGAAGACTTTTTATGGATGTTCAGAATCAACGAACCCTTCCGGCTGAGCAACATAAACCTTCTCCTTTAGTGGACCATTTAGAAATTCCGTTTTAACTTCCATCTGGTAGATTGGAAAGGACTTGTGTGCAGCATGGGGAACGAAAATCCGAACCGCTTCCAAACGAGCAACTGGAGCAAATGATTCTTCGAAATCAGTACCCTCTTCCTGAGGATAGCCTTTAGCTACAAGTATTGCTTTGTTGCAAATAACAGTCTAAACTTCATCCTTTTTTTTGTTCTTCCATAACCACTTTAGCTTTATCACTGTCTTGCCAAATGGTTTGTCGACGAGTTCCTAGACTTAGTGGACTGTCCGAACTAATGAAGTTCATCCTGCATTGCTTCGATTCATGCAGAATCAGCCATTGCCTCCTTACTGTTCTTTGGTTCTTCTGTACTCACGGTGAGTGCGAACATACACATTTCAGGATTTGTGGCAAGCTGTTGTCTTGTTTGCACTGGATTTGTAGGATTGTCAATAACTGCTCTAATATGGGATTATCTTTTGTCCATGGTATTCAAGACATCTGTTGGTTTGAAATGAATGCATATTTTTTTTATCAATAATTGCATGAGAAGACTCAGCAATGTCTTGTACCGGTGTAACAAAAAGGAATTGATAATTCATCTTGTCAAAACGGATGCATTTGCTGCTTTATCATTGTTTTTTTCTTAGCAAGAACATTTGTTGGCAGAAGAAATATTCTTCAAAGAAATGATTGAATAGAAATACCAAGAGAAAAAATCTTCAAATAAATGAATGAATAGAAATTTCCATCTCCTTGTTGTGACTAATCGTCTTTCTGCTAGAGAAACAACATTTTTCCTTGGGGGCATGGGGCCAGAGATGTCATAATCTGACGCCTTTTGTTTATTTGAAACGAGGTCTGAGGAGATATTGTCAACAGACGTCTCTTGTCGATTGGGCGTGAGGTCTGAACGGAGTATGATGTTTATTGATTTTATTTATTTTTTTTTTTTTTTTTTGTTGATCAGACATCATTTCAGGAAGCACGGGTCCCTGAACTGCTATGATCAGGATCCATGAATTGAGGATACACTCGTCCTGAACAAAATTGTTCAGGAAACATAAAACATCTTTGAGCTAGTAGAATCTCAACCAGACCGTATATCACACCGAATTTTGTGAACAGTTGGATTTTCATTTGCAGTCAAATGATCTCCAAATGACATGTTATCAAGTAGTTGACTTTAAGTTGCAAATTGGACGAGAAGATCACCATAACATTCTCTAATGGAGTGAATTCTTTGTCAACTTATTGATAGTAAAACAGTTGAATAGAGATGCTAAATTAATGGTATGATCCTTGTCCAAATTATTTTCCTTCAGGAAACTATAGATTTGAAGAAATATTATGAAGGAGGTGTGCATTATAAGTTGATGCATTTTGATGTCTATTAAAATTTATATCTTCAACAACTTGATGAGTGACTTGAGATGAATTTCAAGATTTGGTTTGGTGAAAGTACTAGTAAGATTGTTTATCTGATCAATGGTAGTTGATAAGATGAAAATCAACTGATCAACAGCTCTTGAAGCAACAATATCTATCCCGGATCTGGGTGAATAGTTCAAGGTGGAAGATTATATTACACATGAAAGCAATGGTACAACAGGATCTCAAGTCTTCTTGGAGGTGGAACATATGGTGTTGAAGAAGACTGAGTTTTGCACGAGTCCTGAACTGATGTATCCAGGAGTCCATCAAAAGAAAGCGCGGGTCCTGACTGATTTGCACAGGAGACCATGACTTGACCATTTCAAGAACTCCTGAAACTGCTCTGCTTTAAGTGCGGAATTTTGGTGTGAAAGTTATAATGAATGATTCTTGACAGCGGGGAGATATTGATTTAAGAGATGAGAGATCGATGACTGAAGTATCAGTAAAGGAACAGATGAAGAAGCTTGTTGGATAGGAAACAGTGACCACATGGATTTCAACTTCGGTTTTCCATATAGTTTTGTCCTGATCATCATTTACTTATATATTTCTGCAGGAATCATCATTGTCATCCACAGCACCAGTTTCCTCATTACATCCCAACATTATCACTCTGTCAAAATGTGTCACGTGTCCACATCTGCTTCTCACCTCAGATTAGCCTTTTCCTCATCATGAAAACCCCTGGCTTGGAACCATTCCTTCACTTGATGCTCTAGAGACGACTGTGGACTCATACAGGAACCCATAGTATTGTTACTAAGTTCCTTTATTTGACCTCCCAGTTCTAGGCTGTCTCTTGCTATATTTCTTGCTTTCCTTGAGAGCTTGTTCATAATTCAGCAGCCCTCTTTGTTTCAGCAGGATAAGAGTTTTAATAATACCCTTGAGCTTCTAGAACGAATCAGAAAGACCTCTTCTTTAGACAAACAAAAAGGAAGTCTTGAAAGCAATACCAGATTGTCTTCTTTGTGTGGGCTCGGGTTCAGATTCAGACACAATTCTTGCATAGTAAGACAGAACTTCTCTTGCAACAGCTTCTTCTTCGGCTTCAGTTAAGCTGACAGATTTACCCAATTCCAAAGCTAAGTCTGGTTTAGAGACTATGTTGTCATGCATAGTGAACTCAAGGCCTTCAGAAAAAGATCAGCACTCATAGTAAACATTTTCATCAAGTTTGAAAGCTATTAACCCCAGTCTTTGCATCACGAGTCAGAGTATTCCAGAACAGCTGAATGTAGATAGAAAGGAATTTGCTGATGCAGTGAATGCCCTAACGAAGTTTGTGTTCTTGAAATATCAACTGAAATGTATAAGATTAGGATCTATCTGCAACTTATTGTAGATCTTAGAGAATGTATCCTTCCATCTGTACTGTTCTGAGCAATGAAGGAACTGTTCATATCCATCTTGAAGGTTTCATGTGCCGGAAATATTCTCTTCTGCCATCGTATCTGTTAAAGAATATCAAACAAAGATAACAAAATAGCATATAATCAATGGTTAGATAAAGATGTTCGCCTTAGTTTGACATGCCCATTGATATTCAGATTACCGGAAGATATTCCACATAAGAAGTCACGGACATTGGTATTAAGTCAACATTGTTCAACCAGGTTCGATGGTCAAGAGATTATCTAATAGGCTTAATGACAAGTTTAACTAAGCCTGTATGAGAGTCAACAAAGACAAATGGTCCTTATGGAATAGGCCTAAGAGGTTTAATGATGCTGATTGGAGCCAAGAGCATTGACGATTATCCTAAGACATTTGGTCCCAACAGATCACCAACCGCCACAGTAGGTTAACAATCCACCATCAAGAATAGCAACCGCTATCTAACATTAAGCAAGATCCAAGGCATTTAGATTATCTTAATCTCCTAGGCAGACATATTTAACACCCTAACGGACATGATTTAACACCTTACACATATTTAACACCCTACACTATCACATTGAAGCCATTTTTATATCACATTCAAAGACCAAGATAAACCGTAATTAAACAAATGTAATTTACTATCTCCCCTTTAAAAATTGCAAATGTGCGATTGCCATTTTTTGGATCTAAGTGAATTCTAATACCAGCTAATGTACTAGTTTGTCCACTAACTCAACGAACCAAGTATGGGAAAATATGAAGCTTGTTAAAAGAGAATGGACAAAAACAAGAAAGATTTCTCTTCTTTTGCAGATTAAGCGCACTGAAGCGTACACATCTCCTTTTCTTTGAAAAACTGGTTTCGACAGAAAATACGATAGCCATCGACTTAGCTATCAAACATTGATGTGTTTCGAAAGAGCTCAAGGAACCCAAAAGATTTCTCTTTCTTAATAAGGATAAATTCACTAACACGTAACATTTTCTTTTATCTAAAGATTGGGTTGCAATCTACCTAGCATTTGATTACAATCCCATATACATGAGCTCAAAACTTTGAATGTTTTGTTATATTAGCTCATGACGAAAAGACTTCTTTTTTCGTTGTTAAGGATAAATGCACTGAAACGTACACTTTCCTTTTCGAGAAGGCGTACACCTTTCTTTACATTAAGGAACAAAGTGTCTTGAAGAGATGCCAGCAGACGCCATTTGACATTAAGGAACGAGGTTTGAACCATTTTGTTCAAACGTCATCAAGATGAAGAACGAGGCCTGAACTGATGTGAACAGACATCATGAGACAATAAGGACCGAGGCTTGAACTGCTGTGATCAAGCGTCATCAAGATGAAGAACGAGGCCTGAACAGTTTTGTCCAAACATCTTTTGAAGCATGTTTCCATCAATTGTGAATTCCTTGAACTCCTGACATATAAGATATCAGTATTTTTGGTAACCAAACTCTGAGTCTTTCCTTTAAAGGATTGACAGATGTACGTGCACTAAAATAAAGAGTTTGATTGCATTCATATAGGTTAGTGATATCATCATTTGAACCATTTGGAGGTTCAAGCGTCAACTTTGGTTTGTGCCTATCGTGAATCATCTTTCCAGTAGGTATCCACCTAAGACCTACAGTCTTGAAAATTCTACCCGTTGGTTTCCACCTAAGACAAGATCTAGGAGTGTGTGGTTTCTCATGCACAAGCGGAAGACTAAATGAGGTAAAACCTTTGTCCTATACCATCTGCCTACCAGTTTATGAGTGTGGGTTCTTGGTTCACTGGATTCTGTATGGTTTCTGATCTTGAAGGAACTTAACTATAGTCACGAGAATTCAACCTTATGTCAAGATGCTTAGTTATACAATCATCATATTTGTATTAAAGATATATTTAAATGACAAATCAAACAAACAAATGATTAGAGTCCACCAGAAGAATCTAGAATTCCTAGAGTGATCCTACTAGAGCACACCATTTGACATCTACCACTACACTTAGATACAGGAGAACTCCTATATATTTATCAAGGTTTTGGGTACAAGGCAATAGAGTTCAGTGTGCTTCTATAAGAGTAAAGGCATATCCCTATATTGAGGAATCCTGTTTTTGTCTTGTGTCATTTTCCTAGCATCCTCAAGAAAGTACTCTGAACCATAAATCATATAACCATTGAACATTCTTATGACTATATCCTATATTAGTTTAGGGTGCATTCACCTGAAGAGGTTTGCAGCAGGCATATTCTCTAACGTTAGGGCAGAATAATGGGGAGTGACTGTTTTATTTGACAAATCATTTTTTCTCATCAACTTTGGAGGCAAACGCGTGGTCATGACATTCTATGTCTTCATACATAAACGCATTCGTTGTCTAACAACTAAATGATTTTCTAGCAGGTTTACAAATGCTGCTTACCCTAAGATTGATGCTTGGCAAACTTAGAAATCTAACGATATTTCTTTTAACCATTCTAGGATCATTTTTTAGAGCCTGCCGCATTTGCAAAAGCCTTTTCTAAAGTCTAGCTTTAAATCAGTCATTTTCGACAGACTTTTGATTAATTTTGAGATATTAAAGATCACTGTTTTCTTTATTCTGAACGGCGTGTCTTTTTTAATTGTATCATAGAAGTTTCTTGTAAGTCCTGTTTCAATGCTCTTTTTCCTTTAGAATTACTCATTTGCTCAAGTAATATTAGGCCACACTATGGTTCTAATACGATGTTTAATAGTTTCAATTACAATCGTGTCATTTTTTAACTTGGCTTCATTACATGCTATCCCCTCACACTTTTAAATTTGATCTTCAATTCGCATTAACTCTATTTTGATTTTCAAGCTTATTTGCCAGCTTATTTTTAAGCTTGCTTTTTGTCCTTTTAAAACCAACAAAGCTCCCCTGGTGCTAAAAGCCAACTTTGCAGCTTATTTTTGTTGTTTATTTGTGATGCAACCTTCATTATTTTTGCATTTCTAGAAAGGCCATAAGCTATTGTATAAGCCCATATAAGCTTTTAAGCCTAAGGAGCCCTCTAAGTGGCTTATTTTTAAGCCAAAAGTGACCCTAGGGCCTGTTTGTCTGCCAATTATGAGCTTATAGCTTATTTGCCTTTTATGGCTTATCTGTCTATGGGTGTTAGCTTATTTTGGTTTGTCTTTGCTTATTAGGTTAGTCTAAGCTTGTTCTAGCTTATTTGGTTTTGTTTTAAGCTTATTTAAGCTTATTTGCCTTTTAGAGTAAATTTTAAGTGTTTATTAGTTTTTTTAGCTTATTTGCCATTCTAGCTTATTTCAGTTGCTAATTTTTGTTCTTAAGTGCTTATTAGATATTGCTTATTGTCTGTCTTAGCTTATACTAAGTTTTCATTTGCTTATTTGCTTTAAAAAAGCCAAACAGTTAGCTCTTTTTAGTTTTAAGTTTTTAAAGCTTAACTGCCACTTTCTTTTGCTTATTTTCGTGCTTATTTGCTAGTTATAAAATTTTTGTCTTTTTTAAAGTTGCTTATTTTTAGCTTTTTCAAAAAGTTGTAAAAAAAATGGGAATAAAAAACGTTGGGATTAGGGGAGGCCCCAAGTGAGCAAGACTCGAACTTGGGACCTCAACCCCATCAACCAACACTTTATAACAACTCACTACCGCTGTGCTACAATAGCTCATCCGGTAGTGAGTTGCACCATTTAATTTATAAGGGCATTTAAGCCCATAAGCTGTTTTAGCTTATTACGGCTTATTTATAAGCCCACTTTTATAGATTTTATTTTTCCTAAATCCAGTACACCTTAATCCACATTTCTGTATTTTTTCACATTTTTTTATAATCGTTTGATATTTTTTATCATTTATTTTCTATTAAATTGTTTTTTAATTATAATAAATTAAACAAAAATCAAAAAAATATTTTTCTTTTTTAGAAAATTTTATTTTATCAGTCTTCACTTAGGAAAAATAGAAAATCTTTCGTAGGGTCATTTTTGCAAAGTTTCGTTTTTTAAAGAACGGGATTAAAACCCCGTTCTCGTTTTCTCGTTTTTGAACTCAATTTAACTCCGTTTTTGTTCTAGTCTTCTTTATTCTTACTTTTTAGTCAATTACTTTTAGGAAAAGAAAAAAAATTCACTTTAGGATTAATTTTGAAAAATTAGGGTTTTTAGTGTGTCGTTTTAGCTTCCCGTTCTCGTTTTTTAGTATAGTTTGCCTTATTTTTCCCGTAGTTTTAGAAAATCAAACCCAAATCTTTTCCACTCAAGCATTGTTATTCAAACCAACTTCCGACTTTCCAATTCAATCCTCGTTGGGGATAAACGACCCGAGAATATTCTATACTACTTCCGGTTTCATTGATTTCTTGATAATTATCCTCATTATATATTTATAAGTATTATTTGTTATATATTTATATTTATTTATATTTATATATTTATATATATTTATATTTATATATTTATATAAAAAGGGTTGAGTTTACTCTAATCAATTTTTGGCGCCATTGTCGGGGAGGAGTGAAAGCGTTTGTCGTTTCGAAGTTTGACAATTAGTGCTTTGAAGATCCTTTCTTGTGGAGTTATTTTCTTTATAAAAAAACAAAAATACAAAAATAATTTTCCTTTTCTTTTATTAGTATATTTATATATATAAAAACCAAAAAATAATCAAGAAAAATCAAAAATATAAAAAAATTGTCCTTAATTATCAATAAAAATCATCAAGTTGGTAAAAGAACACCATAATATAATACTTTCAACTGAAGTATTATCCATTAATAAGTTCCCGAACCAAAGATTTAAAACTTGCCTTTTGTATCACTAGCGACGTACGACTCACCTTTAAAAGTTAATTCTTTTAAAGAGCTACCGTGAAGCTTGTTGATTATTAGGTTTAAGTGTCTTGTCCGTTATTAAAATAGATTGTGAAAAATTGTTAAAAAAACCAAAAAAAATTAGTGTGAATTTTCTTTTTATAGTTTAAGTGCATGCGCACTCGTTCTCAATCTCGAAATCAAAACCGTCATCAACAACAAGCCCCACCGGTAGTTGTGTTGAAAAGACAGATGAAAAGTGAGGAAAAGAGAATGTGAAATGAAAATAGGGGGAGGGTACCTTTTTAATCTTGAAGACCCTTTTGATAATCCCCCAAGTTTTTAACAATGGCCGCTAATAGGAGCCGCTGTGCCAGACCACCTCCAGCCAAGTAGGTGGGTTTACAAGTTCCCGACCTCGGACTCATGAGGAAGTTATACCAACCGCCTTATAGATGGTTAGGTGGACCAATTGCTCTGATTGCAATTCAAGCAACGACTTTTGGACTTAAGAATGACATGATTCAACAAGTTCAAAATTCGTGTCCTTTTCGCGGACCGGGTGATGATGCCAACAAGCATCTCGAAAAAAAATTTGCATGTCACCCAAAGCATGAAAGTGAATGGGGTCTCCGATGACGCCTTTCGTCTACATCTCTTCCCTTACTCCTTGCAAGATCATGCCGCTGAATGGTTTGATCGTTTGCCAAGGAATTCTATCAACTCTTTTGACCAAATGGCAAAAATCTTTCTCGGAAAATACTTCCCACCCTCTATGGTGACCAAGTTGAGAAATAATATTACAAATTTCCGTCAAAGACCCGATGAGTCGTTATTCGAAGCTTGTAAACGTTATAAGCTTTTAATTGATCGATGTCCTAACCACAACATGTTACCCGTGACTTAAATAGATACCTTCTATAACGGGTTAACATTAAGGCATCGTGATACCATCAATGCAGCTGCTGGCGGGACCTTTATGAAAAGGCGCCCCAAAGAGTGTTATGATCTCATCGAAAATATGACCGCCCATCACAATGATTGGGATACTTTCGTTCAACCAAATGAGTCATCGAGTTCTATCACTTCTTCAAATCCAGAAATAGCACCCCTTAAGCTTCAAATGGAAGAAATGAATAGGAACTTAACAAGAGTGCTTCAAACAAACCAACAAGTTAATACCGTAACACCGAGTTGCGAGACTTGTGGTGGTCCTCATTCTTACAATGATTGTCCAGCCACCGTTGGCCAAAATCAGAACGTATATGCTGTGGGAACCTACAATCAAGGTGGTTATTCCTACCAACCTCAAGGTAACCGCAATCTGTTTAGCTATCGCTCGGATAATTATCTCGAACCAACAGGGTTTAATGTGAATCAACCACGATACGATCACTAACGTTTCATTTTAGAAAAATAATTAACTAAAGTATTTTAGTAAACACTTATGCATTATTCGTATTTCTCTATCATTCTGATTCTAAACCGAAACCTATAATAATTAGTTGTGTTCATGTACCGTCGTTCCATTCCTTGTGATTATTCTTCTAGCTTCTTACTACTTCAATTCACCGATCAAGGTGAGTTCATATCCCTACTTTTACTCGTTTTAAATAAATGTTTTACAACTCTGAGGTGAGAAACATCGCTTGTTTTCTTAAACCGGACACAAGTACTTTACGTTACCCTTCCTATTTACGTGTTGCCTAAGTAGCGTTAGACCACTTTTTGCCTGTAATATCATGAACCGTTAATTACCTCTAACCGATTGGCTAAGTAAGCGCGAATGTTATAAATAGATCTATTGGGACTAATTATCCCTATTCGGGTAAGTAGCACTTGCTATCCACGGGTTATGACTTTTCTAAAACGTACCCCTTAGAGGTCATTTTCTATGATTTGTATATTTAAGTCATCATGCCCCCGGACACGTATTCCGTCCAGGCCCCGTTTGGGGGTGTGACAGATTGGTATCAAGAGCCAAGGTTATAGAAAACCAGTTAGTTTAACTGAGTCTGGTCTATAACCAGTATGTGATCCTTACGTGAACTAATTGTGCCCTTACGTGATCCCATCTTGCCTTACGTATATGATAAGTAATATGTTATTCTTATATTTAATTGATAATTTCATATCGCTCTATATAATTACATTGTATTATATCTATTTAGTTTTTCCCCTGCATATGCATGGTTGATATAAAGGGATTTATATGAACTGTTGCTTGTGCAGGTCATGGCTTTTTTGTCATCTCGATTTCATCAGACTTATCAGAGGAGAGCGTGGGGACGTCCACTGCTCGAGTCATCTTGTTCGGCACGATCCCTGCTACCATTTCATCCACTGCATCTACTATTGATTTACCCATCATTCATGATGACACCCCACTGATACACCCGCTATCTCACCCATTGTACCCACTATACCACCTATTGCTTCCACTATTCAGTACACTTCCCCATTCATTTGCATTGACTCATCTGACAGTGACACCCTTAATTCACTACCATCGTTACACCCGTATGAGGTTATAATTGCTCAGTGGAGGAGCCGAGTAGTAGCACGCTCATCACCACCATCACCATCTATTAAATTTTACTTGCACCACCCGACTTACCCTGCCGACCAGCTGTTCTTGTCTCGCCAGGACATCTGATTCCTGTTGGTCGACCCTACCGCACCCAACCCAACGGGGTACTGCAGATGTTGACTGCCAGGAAGAGAGTCAGACCATTACCTACTCACAGACTGGCATTGAGATATTCAGTAGACTACTCTTCATCAGATCAGTTCACCTCAGATGACTCATCACGAGATTCTCATTCAGATTTCTCGTCAAAGACTTCGTCAGATTCTCATTTGGACTTTTCATCTTTGAGACATTCTTCTTGAGGTTATGGCATATCAGATTCCCCTTGTGATTTACTGTCTTCTACTTCTGCGAGGCCATCTCGCAAGAGATGTAGGTTCCATCAGTACTATAACCTTTGCCCTTTTTTGTGTTCTGATTATTTCATTTATAGTCCTTTGACTATTTAACGTTTGTCGGTTTATTCAGATAATGTACCGTGTTGACGTTGGTGATTTTATGAGAATTATGGTGATTTTGTAAGAATTATGGTGATTTTATGAGAATTATGGTGATTTATAGGTTATTGTGATTAATAATCCCTTTTGAGAAGGTATTATTATGTTATTTGTATTCCGGGTGGTTTGACCCGTAAATATTAAGAAATGCCAAAAAACGAGTCCTGACACGTCCGTTAATATCCAAACGAGTTTTGAAAGGTTTAAAGTGTAAATATGTCAAGTAAATACTATAAGTTATTAGAAAAGTATTTTTAAGATGAATAAAAATGCTAAGTAACTTTGGGGAATAATTTACGGTTGAGTTTTACGAGCTTTTAAGTGATCCCGATACGAAAAGAAAGACCCGAGACCCCATAGGGATCCCATAGCCGGTCAAGGAAGTCAAGGGAGACATGGTGGCTTAATTTTAGCTAACCTTGTCTAAAATTGTACATAAGATGCTTTTCATTACCTCATTTCTCATAATCATTTTCATTTTTAAATAACACACTATAGAAAAGTATTTTTAATAAGTGAATAAAAATTACAATTAACTTTATAAGAAAAATATTACGACCCAAGATTTTACGAGTAATTAAGTGATCCCGTACACGTAAAAAGAAAGACCCCAGACCCGATAGCTCCCATGGCCGGTCAAAGAAGTCAAGGGAGACATGGTGGCTTAATTTTAGCTAACCTGTCCAAAATGGTACATAAGATGCTTTAAATTATCTCATTTTTCATAATCATTTTCATTTCAAAAAAAAGACACACACATAAGTGTGTGTGTGTTTCGTCCGCCACCTACCACCACAAACCACCATATATTTTCCAACTTTGATCGAGAACGTAATTTTTCGGGTTGATACGAGTATTTAGGTATTCATTTAAACAACGTCCGGGGTTTTCCAGTTTCGTGTCGAAATCTACAAATTAAGAATGTTCTTGTATTTTCAAAATGTTCGTTTGTCCTATTGGGTTATATATTATGCATAGATGTTATGTTGATCGTTTGTAAAAAATCGACTTTTAGAAACAACGAATAAAAAAAGGGGTGTTTTGGTTCGTCGGATCTAAAAAGGAAAAAGGGGATTTTTGTAGATTTTTCTATTGTGGTCTTAAGGTTGAATAACAAATTGCTAGAAAGTTTATTTTGATATTAGCTTGTATCGCTTATTTCGGGCTTATTTTTAAGCCTATTTCTATGGCTTATTTTGGGCTTAAAAGCCACAATCATTTTTCAACAAAACACTAGGAAGTTATTTTGACTATTTTTTGTGATATGACTATGTTTTGTGGACTAATTTTATAGCTTATGGTGTACCAAAAGCGATACTAGCTTATTAAACTTATGTGTTAAGCTAATATAAGTATTGTGGAGCTCATGGACTCACGCCCAATAAGCCTAATTACATGGGAGGGCTTATTGTTGGTTCCAGATTATTTTTCTACTTATAAGTATACTCAGCTTATGTTATATAAATGTGACATTGGTTTTAGAACTTTGATACGTACATTGGACTTATAAATATCTTAATGAACCCATATTGGGCCTTAAAGCCCAATATAAGCGTATATTTAGTCGTTATAAGAAGTTTTGACGGACTTTGTAAGTGAAAAAGTATTTATGAAGTGATAATGAACGAATTGGAGAATTCGAGAAAAACGTTTTAAGTAAACGCTAAAAAATTGAGATTTTAGACTTTTGTCAAAAGTTTCGAAATAGGTGAAGAGAGGTTGAAATTAAGGTACGAATCCTTGTAAAACGTGTATGATGTACGGTTCTTTGTCAAAATTTCAAAAAAGTTTTATAACTTAGAAATTTTAACATAAAAACATAATTTTTTGAATTTAAATAATAAAATATTATTTAATTATTTATAATTTAATTATAATAAATTCACTAAAAGACGAAAAAATAAATTTTTTCTTCTCGGAAACTTCTCATATATGTTTATTATGAGTAAACGTTCCATTTTCAATTCTAATATGATTATTTTCACGGGACTAGGTTAAACCGAATATCTTACCGAGAAATAATTATAATTATTAATTATAAATATTTACTTATATTCTATCTAATTTTCTAAAAATAGTATAAGTCTTATTATTGAGTAAGAGATTGATAAGATATGTGTTGGATATTAGTCGTTCAACCGTCACCACCAATAAATTGTTAAGAGTAACAGTACAACGCGTATAAACTCTATGTTCATCAAACGTGAAGACTGTATTGAAAAGAATGATTAAAATGGGACAATAACTGGACTAGTCGTGTCGGACGTCGTTGCATATTGCCATTGTGTCGATATAGATTTGGTTGCTAAAGACTTGATTGAGGTAAGTCCTCGTAGCCCTATTTTTACTATGTTTTTTCGTTGGGAGAAAATGATACTCAAATGTGTTTTGAACTGTTTTGAATTAACTGTGCGAAATATGGTTTTGTTTTTGGGACAAGATATGTGCTTATGACTGCTATGTGAATATTATATGTTGTATGATTGTTTGGATCGGAGGGGTATGCCTATCCCAGTATTTGTATGATTGTTTGGATCGGATGGCAACGCCTACCCAGTATTTGTGTGATTATTGGAGCGGATGGATACGCCTACCCTAGTTTGTGATGTCCTTCCTAATTTATGCTCCATCTGGTAGAATAAGACCCTTTAGGTTCGTAGTTACATATGGGAGATTGACTTGCGGGGAAACTATGTCAGGGATTGTTTGCATATATATTCACTGTCATATAGCACTATTGTCCACTATTTTGAATTATTAGCACATCTTTTGGGTTTAAGGTCAAACCTACGAGCTCACCAACATTATTGTTGACGTTTTCGAGTATCATTTTCAGGTGAAGTGAAAAAGGAATAAATTTGTGATATGTGATAGCAGACTTAGAAGTATCCCGAGTGGATTTTCATGTGAAGTCTTGCTTGTTTATTTTATTTGGATTTTAGTATTTAGAAGTTTTGGTTTAAGTTTGTATTATGGACCCCTGTGTGGGCTATTGGTTATTGTAAGAGTTTATGGATTTGATTATGATTTGGGACATCACTCGAGGTTGTTCGAGGTTGATGGTCTTCGTAACACTTGAAGTTTATGCATTGTACTTTTCTCTATTTTGTATCTTGTGTTATGATTGATCATTATGTAGCATTCCCGAGTTTTCGTCATTGTCGGGGTGTGACATCCTTTGAATAACATGTACGATGATTAAGAACCCTATTTTATAATGTCTTTTTAAAACCCATATCTGAAAAATTGTATTAATCTTATCAATTGTATCAATCTTATCATGAATATAACAGATCTAATTTTATCAATTGTATCAATCTTCATCCCATATCTGAAAAATTGTATCAATTCATCCTAGATCTTCAATGTTTGATAAATCTTCATCCCATATTCTTTGATAAATCGGCAATCAAAATTGTTTAATTTGCGAAAGTGTATTATTAAGAATACTGTTTAGAGAGAATTGGTGTGTGTCTATGTGTGTGTTAGTGTGTGTTAGAATTGAATGTTTAATTTTTCACAAGAACCAAGGAAAAATAATTAATACTCATAACACTATTCCACCTACTAAGTCGTATAAAAAGAGTACAAGTTGCATTAGTTTTTTTAGAATAAAAGCATCTTTTTTTATTTTACTATTTTTATTAAAAAAATGAGAGAAGTGCAAAATACATCTATGTGGTTTATCAAAAAACCGTCTCACGTCTCTCGTCAATACTTCGCCCAGATTTCATTCATCCGTTACTAAAATGAGGCACCATACGTCGATAGGGGCTAACGTTGCAAGTTACCACCCCCCGATTCAGTACTAACAGGTCTAACTAGGCAGATTTTCTGTCTTTTTAGTTTTTCACAAGGATGTATGGTGAACCTTTGCCTTTTTAAAAACTTTTTAAAATTTTTTTTTTTTTAATTTTCGTGCATTGTTTTTAAAAAAAAATTTTTAATTAAAATTTGTTTTTACTTTATTTAAAAAAAATTGTAATTCTTTTTTTAATTTTTTAAAATCTTTTTACTTAAAAAAAATTACCAAGTACAAAACGTTATTTTTTATGGTTTTCGTACGTTATTTTACTTGGTTATTTTTTATAAGGTAGAAAAAAAATTCTTTTACTTGGTAAATTTTTTAATAAAAAAGTAATTTATTTTTAAAAATTAAAAAAAAAATTCCTTTTTTAAAATAACGTAAGAAAAAATATTTTTTTTTAAATTTGATTTTTTTAAAATAACATACGTAAAAAAATAAAAATAAATAATTTTTTTTAAGAAAAAGGAAAGATTCACCATATATCCCTATGGAAGCAAAAATACAAGAATACCCTTCCTGAAAGACTCATGGTAGTACTTAACGGGGAAAAATTTGCACCGTTCATCTTAAGGGACATATGGTGCCTCATTTTACTAACGGATGGATGAAATATGTGCGAAGTATTGACGAGGGGCGTGAGACGGTTTTTTGATAAACCAGAATGATGTATTTTGCACTTCCCTCTAAAAAAAATATGAAAGTACAAGTCACATAAAAGGTATAGTCAAAGTCGCATATAAAAATACTATAGTGGTGACCGCAGAGGACACCGCCACGTCAGCGCCAACTCAGCTTTCTCTCTCCTAGACCACACAGTGACCAAACACCCGTAGTAGTGACCGCACAGGCGACCGAACAATTTTTTTTAAAAAACATTACATTAATAATTAAACATTACAAATAAAAAATACGTAAATAAAAATACAACTGAAAAGGACGGAAGAAAAGAACGAAAAAAATTAGCCGGAAGAAAAAAAAATTATAGTAATTAGTTTTGCATTTTTGTTCATGCCAAATGTGTTTTTTCCACTAGATCGGCTTTAAAGAATAAAATGATTTTCTTCGTCGTGTATTTCTTTGATAACTCGTTAGCCTATCATCGTGCCTATCTACGGGATCATCTTCATGAAGTTGTTCCTGCCGGATAAAATTTTTTTTCTTGAGAGAATGCCTTTCCTTTTTCTTTGCGAATCATATTAGTAATATGAAGCCAGTGTCCATCAAATGCTAAATCCTTTTAAGACTCCTAAACCGGCAGAGTTCTTACGATCGCCCATTTTTTCTTTAGCACTGCCAAACGCGTCGTTCCACATCTTATTCTTGTTGCTTCATGCCGCTTTGCCTTATATCTTATTCTCTTCACATCAATTTGACCCCCACTGGCTGAAAAAAAGAAATAGACTTCATAAGCACATCGATAATATCCCGTCAGTAAAGATAATATCCACCCCCATTTATAAGTCACGATCGTTAGCCACGAATGGAACCCTCTGGTGCTTTTCCTATTTAAAGATCATTTAAAACAGGGGATAGACTAAAACGTTAACGTCCATTGTTCAAACCTGCAACACCAAAGAAGGCGTGTCAAATCTATAAATCTTGTGAGGAAACCGCTTCTAACAAAATGAATGGCTCTGACCCGGAATCACCCCTACTTAATTGAGCACGATATGCTTGTGTACATTGAGCCCACGACCATTTTGTACAGTCCAATGCTGCCTATCATACCAGGAAAAACCCATTTTGTTCTCACGTGGAAATCAGAGCGGATATGAAGACAAAACAAGCAAGCAATCAATATGTCGACAAAAAAAGTAAAACCACCACGAACAATCTAGATACCAACGATGCATCTATTCATGCTTTTGAAAAGAAAATAATGAAATACATAACCCTCAACCCCCTCATTCTCGTATATCCTATAATAGAGAATGAGAGAGTGACCTCCTAGTCCTAATAAACTAGAAAGTACGACTAAGAAACAAGGTAGAGACACCAATCCCTGTAAAATGACGTCCATCACTACCATAATCGGGTTTTACCCCAGCAACCATTTCAGGTTTTCCTCCAGCGACATGTCGCTGGGGAAACCTATCCCCAGCGACATGGCCCGCCGGGGAATGGTCGCTGGGAATACTCGACAGGATTCAATCCCTAGCGATAATCCCACCAGCTAATGAACGTGGGTCCACACTAATTTCAGTCAAGCAATTTGTGCCACTGTGGCAAACCTTTCCCCAGCGACATGTCGCTGGGGATTCTTTGGGTTTAATTAAGACTTAACTTAATTATGGAGTATCCCCAGCGACATGTCGCTGGGGAAAGTATTTAAAATATTTAAAGAACTATTTTCCCCAGCGACATGTCTCGGGGATCACCACAAAAAAATATTAGACCAAAGATTTCCCCTAGCAAACAAGTCGCTGGGATACTATAAAAAAAAATTAGTTATTAAGTTTCCCCACGACAAGTCCTGGGATACAATTAAAAAAAAATAAATTCGAGTGTTCACTAGCGCCAATTCTGGGATACATTTAAAAAAAAAGTAATTTCAGTTTCCCCAAGCGAGAATCGCTGGGGAAAAGTCTGCAATTTTTTTTAATACAGCTCCAGATTTTTTTCCGGAATTTTTCCGAAAAAAATCTACCAAATAACAAACTTGTATCAAAACCTATATAGACTCACCACAACTTGTACCAAAACACAAATACAAAGTAAACGATCAACGCAATACAAATACCTCACAACTTGTACATAAACCAAAAGATAATAAATCTAAATCGTCTAAGAATCCGAATAAGTCTACAAAAGGGGCTTCCATCATAAACGAGGCTATACAATCATATTTAACATAATAGAAAGGGAGAGCAAGTGTTTACATGTCATGAACCTAAAGTACCAATGTAGCATAACAAATAATATAGAAACAACTACCTCTCGCCGTCGTCATCCTCATCATCGCCACTCTCCTCGTCATCACCACACCCCCCCACTCCCGTAAGTCACCGCCTGACACAAATCCTTAAACATATCCCGCAGTACTTGTTTCTCTTCGAAAGACACATCATAGAGACTACCTTTCCAATGCATTCACTTAACGACTTATCAATGGGGCGACATACTTGGCCTGGATGTGGCCCGTGATGGCAATACCCGACCCACATCGGGAATGTGCCCACGAAGCTTACCCCCTCTTGCCAACGCATTGATCTTATCCTCCGTGTACTCACCCGTAGCCTCAAGCCTTTTCATCTCCTCCTATGTAGTGACAAAAACACAAGATAGTAAATATATTAGTCGGGTTGCTACTTTATTTCTCGATAATTCATTAAAGTGTGTTTTGAAACAAAACTTACATATATGCGGCGGTCCTCATCCTTAGGGAATACCCCGTCAACAGTGTGTGTTCGCCAGAAGGTGTCAATGAGTGAAGGGTACTCCTGAGTGTCTGAGGCCTGCCTCTGTACATACACACGCATATAAGATGAAACTAATTAAAAACGACAAATCACAACACACTACACCAAAGCGTATAACAGATATATATGTATATATTATGTAAAATAATTATTAAAATGTTTATTACCCATCCATCTCGTAAGGCGAGCCAGCCCGACCCCAGGACCCTTGTCGAGATATGACGACTCTCTTTTGCCGGTTTATAGCCAGATTTTGAGCAGCTCGAGCAAGGTTCTTGGATCATTTCCAAAACTTAATGTACTTATCCCACTAGCCGCTATAATCTCCTCGGGACGTGCCCCGCCTGAACGCCTCCCTCGTAAGACAAGGTGGTGGGGTCCTGCCTTCCAATGCTTGGGCGCTTAGAAAAAAGCCTTGATTTTGGTATTGTATGCTTTTTGAAATGTGCTGGTTGATCCAATCGAGATCTCTGTCCCAGCGGGATGAATCCCTTGTGCGGCCTGAGGTCAAACAGGGTCTGCAATCATATACAACAAAACGAAAACAGAGTTAGAGATATAATTTATATATTTATTTAAATTTGTTTATTTATTTATATGATATACATAAATAAACGAATTTAGATAAATATACACAATTAAATAAATGAACACGATAATGAAATAAACATAAAAGGATAACTGACCCCAATCTCTGAAATGATCGCCGCCTTTCGCTCCTTCGGGACCTTCTCCCAAGAGGGGTAGTACAACGGCACACTCCTAACGACCTCCCCGATGTAATTAGACCAGTTAGCCGCATGGGGACCGAGAGGGTTTAGGGTTTGTTTGTCACCCTGCTCAAAATTGATCGGGACGGGGCCTTTAGCTACCGCGATCTCCTTTAGTGAAAGGTTCCGGGTCTTGTCGCGAGTATTCAGCCTGCCCGCTCCCCTGCCGCCCAAATTGGGCTTTCGTTTACCTTTGCCTGCAAAATCAAGTTAGTGATAAAGTCATAAAAATTCAAGGCAAGCAAGTTCAATATATGTATCAAATTTATGCTTGTATTACAATAATCCAGAAATTCTTACCTTTGTTAGCAAAGCAGCCCCCGCAACCGGTGGGTACAACGTGTGATGGGGGACGATCATCACCGCCACCGTCACCTCCGTGGGACCGTGCGACATCTGCTGACGACATCTGTACAAGTACAATTAGCATAACATATAGAAATTCATGAACAATCCACAACAATTTCACATTTAAACATACACATTTAAACTTTCCAAATAAATATACACATTTAAACAATCCACAACAATTTCATTCATTCATTCAAATATATAAGTGTATTTTGCAAGTTACAACTCAAGATCAATCTTCTTCTTCACTAGAATAAACTTTCTCAACACCATCATCATCAACATTGATGAGGTCTTCAACATCAGAATCTGCTAAATCATAAGGAAGGGCGTCTTCATCACCAATAATATCATCATCTTCGTCAGGAACATCAATGATATCTGGCGGTGCGTCAACCACCGTTGATTGACCATCTATATGCATTCCTAAAGGGTTCAATAAAACAAATACCAAACGCATATCCATTTATATCATATAAAAACATACATTTAAATCAAATAAGCTGTTTTTAAACAGCTTTTTAAATAAGCTGTTCTTAAACAGCTTATAGCTTATTTCAACTTATTTCAGCATACAACTATAAACATACATAATTTTAACCCAATTAACCTAATAATAACTATAAACTAACAAAATTTAAACAATAAACATTCCCTGGCGACATGTCCCCCGGGATACCAAAAGGAGAAATAAAAATTATAACATACATTCGGTGTATTCGGCTCGTTGTCGGCTCGGCTGTGGACTCGGCTCGGCTGTGGACTCGGCTCGGCCCGGCTGTGGACTCGGCTACCAACTGCCAAACAAAAAAGAATTAACACATTTTTATAATTAACACCATATTATACCAAACCTTATCATAATTAAAAAAATTAAAACAAAATTTACAACCAAACCTGGACTCGGACTCGGCTACTGTTACAAGAGGTCACCACCAACAATTATAGGGTTTGGAAAAAAAGAGGTAGAAGAATTATCATTTAGAGGGTTTAGAAAAGAAGTATGGTTTAGAGGAGGAGGAAGTGGTGGCGATATTGTGCTCGTGTGAGTAGCGGTGGTGAGTGGTGGTGGGTTATGTGGTGAGTGGTGGTGGTGGTAGGTTCTGTGGTGGTGGTGCCGGAGGTGATGGTGGGTGAGAGGTGGTGGTGATGCTGTTAAAATCGCCAAGAGTTTTTTTTTATGTTTTATGTTTTGTGGTGCTGCTGTAAACTCAGATCTGCTTTTGGTACCAGATGTATTCCGGGCGACATTCCCCAGCGACATGTCGTCGGGGAAAACTACAACTTTGTCGTTTAGCGGAAAATGGCGCCATAACGAAAATATTATAGGGTCTTTTTGGCAAAAACAAAAAAGGTTTCAGGGAAAGTTTTATTAAAAAATTATAAAGTTTTATTAATATATGTTATCGTTGTACATTAGATGTTTAACGGATGAGTCGATATGCTATCGTTACACATTAGATGTTCATCGGCTCAATTATAACGATGATAGTCATAACAAAGGTAGCAAGACTACTTAGAAATCACCCATAAGTAGCTAGAACATGATATCGTTACACATTAGATGTTCAACGGATGAGTCGATATGTTATGGTTGTACATTAGAGGTCCAACGGATGAGTCGATATGTTATGGTTGTACATTAGAGGTTCAACGGATGAGTCGAGATGCTCCCACCAAATACTCCCGCCAAATACTCCCGCCAAAAACTCTTTTATTCCATAAAAGCATATACTATCACAACCATAAACATATCACACACTCTTACCATCACAACCACAAAAAAATGGTAAAGATGATGCCTCGATGTCCAAAACGGATTAATTCGATATGGTAAGATTAATAACATTAAGGTCAACCAACGGATGAGTCGATATGTTTTTTTTTTTAAGAACGGTATACATTAGGAGGTTTAAAACGGATGAATCGATAGGTTTAAAGCGGTTATACACTAGAGCTTCACTAAGAGTCGATATGTTTAGGGTTATACATTAGACGTTCAACGGCCGAGTTGATAAGTATAGGATATACCTTAGACGTTCAAACGGACGATCGATATGGTAAAGGTTATACTTTAGACGTTCAACGGACATAGTCAGATATGATCGGTTATACATTAACGTTCAAAGATGGACGAGTCAACTATGTAATGGTTTTACATTAGAGGTTCAACAGATGAGTCGATATGTTAGGGTTATATATTAGAGGTTCAACGGATGAGTCGAAAGTAGGGTTATACATTATAGGATCAACGTATGTAGATCGATATGTATAGGTTATAACCCCCCCCAAAAATTTTAAAGAAGGTTCAATCGACGAGGTCGATATGTATGGTTATATACATTAGAGGTTCAACGGATGAAGTCGATAGTTAAGGGTTAGTACATAGACGTTCGAACGATGAGTCAGATATGGTCTGGTTGATACATTAGACGTTCAAAATGGACGAGCCGATATGGTATGAGGTTAATACATTAGACTTCAACGGATCTAGTCGAGTATGCGTAAAGGTTATACATTAGACGTTCAACGGACGAGTCGATATGGTATGGTTATACATTAGAGGTTCAACGGATGAGTCGATATGTTAGGGTTATACATTAGAGGTTCAACGGATGAGTCGATATGTTAGGGTTATACATTAGAGGTACAACGTATGAGTCGATATGTTAGGGTTATACATTAGAGGTTTCAACGGACTAGTCGATATGGTATGGTTATACATTAGATTCCTGCCAAATACTCCCGCCAAAAACTCTCGCCAAATACTCCCACAAAAAACTACCGCCAAATACTACCGCCAAATACTCCCGCCAAATACCCCCGCCAAATACACTTTTATACCATAAAAGCAGATACTATCACAACCACAAAATATCACACACTCTTTACATCACAACCACAAAAATATGGTGAATATGGTGCCACATGAAGCTTTTTAGTGTAGGTGTGCAGAAGGAGATGTAATTCTCCGACAATCGTATAAATCTGAGAGTTATGGTAAACTATACTATGCATGTCCAAAATTAAAGGTAAACAATCACATGATTTTTATTTGTGTAATATATAAATATTCCTGTATTAGTTGTTAAAGAGAAATGATTTCTTACTATTTAAACGAGCCTCCGAAATATTTTGGATGTGGATTTTTTTTATGGAAAGAGACCCGACTTCGTGAATTGATGAGTTCTCCTGGAGCTCCATCGACTCCAAGTTACTCTGCAGGACATTTAACACATCCAAGCAATACTTCAGGACCTTCAATGCCTCCAACCTATTCTTCTGGACCTTCAACACATACAAACTATTCTCTAGGATCTTCAAGAAATAGGGAGTGCTCAAACTGCAAGCACTTGCGTGGAAAGATAAGTGTACTCAAGGCAACAATGGAAATACATATGCATCTGGAACAGCATACAGTTAATTTGGCTGCACTATTTCATGAAGTTCTCAATGAAATAGAAAAACTAGATTTGGAGTAGTTTGTCATGTGCAATGTAATTCATATGATTTCGAGTAGTTTGTCATTTGCAATGTAATTTGTATGTTTTTTTTATTGTATGTGAAGACTTTGTTTAAACTTTTATGATAGAATGTGATGTTATAGTATACGATATGAATTGTGTTTAATAAGAGTAAAACGATATCACCTTAAAAACGTATATATATTTTTTGTAATAATATAAGACGGAATATCAGCACCGTAACAAACCTAAAAATAGTAGTTTAATAAAAAGTCAAAGGGATGGGGGGGGTTAGGTGAGTATGTTGGGTCAAGGGTGGATTACAAAGTCAAATGGTATCCCCGGCGACATGTCGCCGGGGTAACTGTCCCAAAAAAAACCGAAGCCCAATTTCCTAATATGAAAGCCCAAACCAGAAGCCCAATTAAGCAACTTGGAAGCCCAAATAGGTATCCCCAGCGACATGTCGCTGGGGATAATATTGTACACGTCACTCCCAAACGTAATTAACACTAATTATTTTTTTTAATAAACAAATGAATCCCCAGCGACATGTCGCTGGGGAAAATATTGTACACGTCACTCCCAAACGTAATTAACACTAGTTAGAAAAGTAACCGGGAAAAATTCCCGCCACGTTTTTGGTAGAAAAATTTGGCCAAAATTTAACGAACTTATCCCCGGCGACATGTCGCCGGGGAAAATGTCAGAATATTTTGACTAAATTTTCTACGAGAATTGGTGCCACGTAGGATCTATTTTTGTCGTTTAGTGCATATTCCCCAGCGACAAATGTCGCCGGGGAAAAGTCCGTCACCTGTTCTCCTTTTTCTTGTAGTGTGCAAACCCGGTGCAACATCAGCGCACCAAACATATAGAAATTGACATTCATTTTGTTCGTGACAAAGTAGCAGCAGGTCATGTTCGAGTTCTTCATGTCCCTTCTCGATTTCAGTACGCAGATATCTTCACCAAAGGACTCCCATACCCGTTGTTTACTGATTTCAGATCCAGTTTGAGCGTCCGCAAATCTTCCGCTCCAACTGCGGGGGCGTATTAAAGTACATATTGTATAGTTAGTGTAATCGGCCCATTGGCCCAAGCCCATAGTCTAGAATCTTCCTTTGTACCCTATATATAGTTGGCTATTATATCAATGAGAATCAAACAATCAATCAAATCAATATCATTTATCTGCATGTAAGTTTACTGTACGTAGCACTGACCGCGTAATATAACAAATGTATCTCAAAGATGGCATGTTTAAATATATATTCATTTATGTTATATTGCTACATTGATTAACTTATAGGTATACGGAGAATCTATAAACATAGTTATAGTTAGGCGTCAACACAAAACATATGTATTTAATATATTAAGGTATACAATGATAAGAGTAATTTTGGAAATATTGGTAGTAGGGTCCCATTTATTCAACTTAGCAAACAGCTAGAACTAATATATCAAAGCTTGCTACTTGAACCTTGAGCTCCAAAGATCCCAACCTTCTTGTTCTTACAAAAGAGATACAATGTTATTCGTTATCTTTGACTGTTCAGCATGCCAACTTCAGCCTTCCACTCTATTTACACGTAAATTATATGTCAACTTCAAACCTATGTCTTCAATCAATATAAATACGTATTCCCACAAAGACAAACCTCAAAATAACCAAAATGGATTTGTGCATAGATTTGCGCTTTCTTCTTCTACCTCTTGCAAATGTCCGCTTCCTCTTTTCTACTTACACTTCCGCCATTTTCACCGTCTTCCTTCTCATTGTTTCCATCAAAGTCCCTCTCCGCTTAGAACTATCAACCGGTTCAATGTTCCGTGTTCAAGCAAAAGACTTCTCAATTTCAGTTATGGCATGTTTCTTGTGTTTGACCTTCATGTCAACAACGTATTTCTTGATTGCCACTCCCATACTAGCCTTGTGTTTGTCTCCCTGGGATGATTTTGTTTCTAAACTCCTAAAAATATGTTTTCTGTGGTTATATCATACCCTTAAAGCTGCTCCTATTGTTGACATTCTTTGCATTTTCAATCACGGTCAAAGGGAAGAAGCACTAGTCGATCAACACGACGAGTTTAGTGACGGTAATGAACTTTATGACTTAGAAGCGCAGGATGACATGGATTTGAATAGTGAGCCATATGACGAAAATGCGCAGATTGATGAGGAGTTGAGTAGTGAGCCATATGACGAAGAATCACAAACTGTTCACGAGGCCGGAGTTGAGTTGAGTTAAATTTGATTAGAGTCTTGCCATGCATGTGAAGTTGCATTAGCTACGTGTATGATAATGTTGTTTCTTTCTACATAGGTTGGGTATTTGTAATATATAAATATATACGGAGTATTTTTCTGGCATGCAGTTATCCATAATCTACCTGGTTGTGTCTTGTGTGTAATTAATTGTTTGTTAAACTTATATTTCGATTTGAAGTGTTTATTTTAAGGAAGTCGCTGCTCTTTTCGGCTGTTTTGTAGGTAATAAAAATATATCAATCAGTTGCAATATTAATGTTTGTCGTTTGCCTCCTATCTTTAATTTCTATAGTTTTTAAAATTTAGTGAAAGTTTGCAGATACGTTCCTTTTTACAGTACATTAATACATGATGGTAATGTGTTGACAGAAGTTCAAGGTTCATGGCTCAAATGTGTAAGGACAGTAGGGAACGGTTTTTTGTTGTTAAAATAATATCTAATTAATCCTTTGTTTTCTGGAAACATGATTTTCAATTCTATATTGAAATATGTTTTTTATATACATTTAGTTGATACTTTAGGTCATGGACCTTGAACTCTTCCTTCTATTAGCATATTGTTGTTATTGTGTTATCAACTTTAGCACTTCACCATCAAACTAAACAATTACATGGCCACATGGGTTGACATATCTGTCATATTGATTTCTTCTTTATTTAGTTTTGTATTTGCTCTTTATTTTGGCTTGAACCATGACCCTTGACTCCATGACTTGGATGATGACAAATAATACATCGTTTGTCTAAACATATACTGTTAAAAACTCCTCAAATCATTTATGATTTATCCATTTGTGAAAATACATCATATCGATCACGGAGCATAAGTTACTACTACGTAATATTTATTCTACGTAATACGAATAGCGTGTCTGCGTGTGCAATGAATTTTTTTTCTTCGAATCGAACAAACTTTGCATTGGATTGTCCTTCAAAAGTAATTTGTACTAGAAATTCATTTGGAATTAATTTAACCATTGTCTTAGTCATTTAAAAGATTATATAGAGAAACCTTAAGCATAATTTTTTTATAGAAATATTTGAACTCGAGCATAAGGCTCGGTGAATACTAGTATACGACTCGAACAAGCTCAAACTTGAGTTGTTCGGCAAAAGCTTGAATCGCTTGCACCTTTTCTCAAGCATCCTCTTTGTAATACTAAAAGATAACTACAACTTCTATGTCATTCCGTTTTTTATGTAAGTATAGTATTTAAAGCTATGAATCGAATGTTGTCGTAAGGCGTAACAAGATGTCAAGATGTATACAAGAATATTGTTATAAACTTATAATGTACAGTAACTAGTTTTCTTAATAGAAAGAAGGGAGCTACTATTCTCATGGCCCGCTAAAAAATACAAGAAAAGTACCAGAAAGGTACAAAACATGTTTTTTTTCTCTCAGTGCAACGCAGTTTTTTATTAGTTTTTGTTTCATAATTTTTGACAGTTTAATACTTTTGACCTGTTAAACTTTATATTTTTCGTTCTGTATTTTCCGTGTCACAGTTTTATAACATATACAAAATTATAAAAAAAAAAAAAAATCTAAAAACACAAAATGGTACAAATAGTTTTTTGAGGGTATTTATAACAAGAGCCTAGAAAGAACTAACATTACACATTGAAATATTGTCAGAATGAAAAACATTCACAGAGAGTTTTGGACCTGACGTCAACCTAAATTTGGTGACAGACGGTGATTGCTAGTTCAGCCTGTATATTATGCTGTTGGTTGTCGCTTCTATCATAATTGTACGACAATATTAATGTTTTATCATTTGCGACATAATATCAGTTTTAATAAACTTTCTGAATTACTGTTGAAGCAGAATTTTACAAAACAACTTTAGATATATTAAATTAGCCGGAAAACCTTTTAAATATAACATTTGGGTTACTCGAAAAGAAATAAGTATAAGAGTAATTTAACTCTTAGTAATTTTGATTCGACGTTGTTATTTACTGGAATCAACTGTATTTGTTTTCCAATTATACGACTCAGAGAATAAAATTTATAAACTTAACATAAGCATTTTATCGAAACCGTCCGTAAGTAACACGGGGTACATAGATCTCCCTCAATTCCTTCACTTTTTGTACGACTACCTTTGTTAGTGGGACTTAAGTCTTTGAACCTTGAACTCTTTAATAACTCAACTATCTAGGCATCAAAGTTAACTGTTACACTCACCACCAATGTTTTAAAATCCGGTTCGACCTGGCCGGTTCAACTGGTTGAACCAGTTCCGGCCGAAAAAACGGGTCAATTTAAACCGGGTTTTATATTTTCGGAACCCAGTTAGATCCTCCGGGTTTAAAGTGACCCTGGTCAACCCGGTTCTTGAGACCCAACCGGATTTTTGTTTTTTCGTGTTTTTTTTTTTTTTTTTTTTGTACGATAACGTATAAGGAGACAGAAAGTGTGTGTGTAACTGGCTATATCTATTCTTGCGATGTAACTGTAATTTTATTTTTACAGTTATTTTTGTTAGTAAATGAGTTTTATGCTTAATATATGGAATATTCATGATTTACATATATACTTTTTTTTGTATAATTGCAAATATTTTTATTTTTTTTTGTTGTTAAAGACTGGGTTGACCTGATGGTCGAACCGGTAACCCGATGACGGGTCTATTGGAAACCCGATTTTTAAAACATTGCTCACCACAGAAGCACTTGGACAATGTACAAGCACTTAGACACAAATTTGTCAAACCATCTTTGTTGGTATATTAGATATATCCGATTTACGTAACAAACTAATAATCACCAAGAACCATGAACCATGGACCTTGAACTATCCATGTAATCAACATCTTTCGGTCTTTACCATTGTCTATGATATCAAAGACTTTGACATTATTATATTCTATTCACATTTATACAACCTTATATTTGATGTTAACGAGTTTTGAAATCCGCGCTTCGTGGCGAGTCGTTTGTTAGTTGCGATAATGTCTGTTGTGTTGTTGAATATTTTTGTTTGTACGTGGAAATAAAATATTTTTGGTATTGTAGATTGGTGTTAACTGTTAGTGTGTGGGTTTAAGAAACAAAGGTGGTTAGTAACCAGATCAATCACACACGCAGGCAGCATACGTCTGGCCCAATGTTAGGCAAAAGTGAGGCCTAAAAAGCGACTTGACCCATAGTCATCACTTCTTATCAACTACTGTTTGGCTCCAAAGGAAGAAAGGTTTTGAGAGTGAATCAGAACAGAATATGGTGCAATGCTTGAAATTTGGAACTTAAATGCCTCATGCTTTGTGAAGGTTTAGTATAAATCATTTACACTGGTACTTTGCCCCCTTTGCTGTGTATTGGCAATGTACAGAGTTTAAAGCAGTGTTTACTATCTCAATAGTTATAAATCATCTCATTGGTGGGCGTTTCTTGACTTGAACGGGTTTTGTTATGATAGAAGGTTGGAAATATCAGTATAGAGGTATATCAGGTTAACTACATTTGCATGTGTTTGGTAGTTTTAAAAAGCGAGAAGCGCTCCGTTGCGCTAAGGGTCAAAAAACCGAAGCACAGGGCGATGAGGCAAAAGCGCACGCCTCTCTTAGGTGAGGCGCTTACTATGTACAAACCGATTCTAACTTTGTTAGAAAGCATAATTCGTATATAAAAACAAATCAAGAAGAAATTTAACAACAAGAACAACGATTCATTCCCCATTCATTCTCAAAGTTTGCGATTTCACATAGCTAATAATAGTCCATTTAAACTCTTTCAGTTTTTATGTCATCTTTAGACCCAAATTCACATGAGGCGTCAAAAAGCGCTCCTCAGAGGCGCCAAAAAGCACCGCCTCCGATCGCCTTATGTAATGGCTGTGCACCAAGGGCCCCGATGCGATGAACCCACTGCCTCAGCTCGCCATTGTACACATGCAAAGTCGAGCCGAGCCAAGCCGATGGATTGGAGGATTAAATGGTTCAACCCTTTAGAGACAATAGCTTAACGTATGTCAACATGTTCTCTAGCTACATTTTTATGTATTAGTGTTATTGGCATTTCCGGGTGGCAAAGACCAAACTTTGTGAAGAGAAAGTCAAGAGATGTTTACTGAAAGTGAAAGAGACTTGAATGACAATAATAACTGACCGAATCAGGATATGTAAATCATAAAGATTAGAGTATGCAGATGTTGTGTTCAAGTTCCACCTCCCAATCTCAATAGTAACAACTGGGATGTTTGAGGAAATCAACGAGATCAGCAATCCTGGGACTTACATGATCAAGTATTCAAATGAAGATGGGGGACGGATCTTAATGAATTATGATAAACAAGTAGGCAATTATATTGGAAGTTGTAGAATTGTAAATTTACTCATATTCGGTTGAGTGTGCTACCATCGACACAGCAGATATATGATGACCCGCACGATACCACTGGGATCACTCAAATATACAGTAGTCGTTAGGACAAAGTTCAATTTTAGATGTAATAAACTCTTACTTTTGAATCCGTACTAGATTTCTGATGAAGCTGTTAAATTCTCTAAGTTAGTATTATAAATTCTAGTTTTGAAAAAAGAACCGGGAGCAGAAGTATAAAAAAGAAAAAGAGCATAAATATACAATTACACTGTTCAACATCCAATGGTATCTTATACAACAAAGAATCTGGGAAAATTCCTTCCTAAAATTTGGTCACATACATCCCCCATAATCTACAGCTTTTACCCTATTCCCTAATATTACAACACTAAACATATTTGTTCAAACAGTTATCAATATTTCATACACCTCATTTTCAAAACAATCAAAATATCACAAATATGCAAAAATAAGGTCGAGATGATGATTACTTGTATGAGCAAATGAGTCTTAGTGCATGAACCTGCTACACATAATTAATCTGATCTCTCACACGAGCTTCCAAGCTTGGTCGAGAAATCATGAACTAAAAGCCTTATTATGTTACACCTTGATGATACTGATAATTCCACACATTCTTGCAAATCTGCGTCGCAAACTACCAGAACCCATTCTTGATCGATCTATCAAGAGTACTCTTTATATCAATTGTACCATCGTCTACTTGAGCCTCTTTGAACTTCTTTTCTTCAGATGTTGATTTTATACATGAAAATTTGACCAGCTATCGAAACGTAATATATTCGCTTTCTCTCGTAAACTTCTGTCTTTATTATGTTATTGTGTTTTTCATATCTGTCCTGGCTCGAAAAGGTTGTACCTTGTGAGTAAGTTCTTGAACCTTTTCAAGAGGCTCAGCGGCTGGACAAAGATTTGTTATATCATGTGAGCTTCCAGCATCTTCAATTAACATTCCCCTAAAGGGTTCTTCGGTTTGTGCAGAGAAGAGCATCAGATACGGAAAACTCTACAGCAGGATTTGGTGCCTTTGATCTCTTCATTTGGTTGACTTCCCTGTTATTCCGATACATTTCCTGATTATGAGGAAATAGTTCTAGTTATGATATGGGTTTTCGCATGTAGATAACTATCATTACATTGGTACTTATCTTAGGGCACTGCTGACTTTTCGAGAATCGAGTCATTAAAAAATGGCTTGCTATCCCATATGGGTCATTTCGAACCAACCAACTCCTTAAATACCGACATTTTAAAATGTTATTTCATATTAACAATGTTGATCTTTGTACAAATATGATAATTTTATGTATAATTAGGTTAGCTCTATGTATAAAAAATGTTAATTATGTATACAAATAATCTTAGAATGTTTAGAATGTATTTATGAAATACAGGGATTTACAAGTTTGGTGTAACCATGGTTTTGTTCCCAAATAGTACAAAGAAACATTTAATGACTCCGTTTACAGATAAAAGAGAAAAGTACATTATTTTTTCTGATGCAAATAACCCATTATGAAATTATTGTGGAGAGTTTAAAGAATTTCAGCAGAAGGTGTACCTTTGGAAGACTGTGAGGAATTTTGGAAGAGAATGTTGGGCATGCGGGTGCTGGCTTCTCTGCGTGCCAGGATGTTTTGATTGGTTGGTCCTGTTTAGTTCGCTTTTGGAGATGTTGTATGGATACGTTTTGGACCACAGGTGACCTTGTTGGTTTAGTTGGTGAATCAGGTTGGAGTCCCGTTGGCCAAGATGTAGAGTCAACACCACGAGGAACTTGGGTGGTTTGTAGAGAAGGAATAGTGAATGTTCCTTCGCTACCTTGTACTGATTCAATCACTCGTTTTAGTTTTGTAAGTGAGCGGTTAACCTTGTTGATCTTACGAGAAGGCCACCGTGAGATCCCATGTTGCCTGCATATTCGTTTCGTTGTAGTCGGGCAAACTGCAAAATCAAATGATAATCGGATAATATTACTCTACAAATTTTGACTTTTCAGGTCGAACTACTTGTCAACACACATATATCTACTCAATCAACATAAATGTTCTTCTACCGAAAAAATACTTGCTCCATTCCCATATAAAAAAGAGTTAAGATAGACCCATTCTTGGTTAAAGTTATTACTCCAAATTCAGTTCTGTACATATTCAATTTCGTGCTCTTTTAAGAATTTAAAGAACTTCCGTCGTTTCATTTGGGTTAAATGCATTATACAGAAAGCAACTCACTTTTTTTGCTATGTAGTCCACAGTGACCTGGATAGCAAAAAATGATAGTTGGAACCAAAATTAGCAAAGGAGTGATAGCTAGTTGCTATACAATGCAGTTAACCATTTTGAAAAGAAGAAAAAAAACTGAAATGAGCCTTAGTTATTTTCATGATTTGAATAGTCTCTTATGATAAGGAAACAAAGATGGTGGAAATGGCAATATAAATAAAAACCAAAATATATAAGCATACCGCCAAGATTCTTTGCTGCATCTTTAAGACTTCCTGCAAAATGTTGTTGAAGAACTTCCAAACTAATCGATTTCTCAGCTTTCCCGCGTTTTCTTTCCGATTTCTTGGCTGGCGGTTCAACAGTGTCTAATTTCCCATTGGGTGTGATTTGTTTTATCATTTGTGGTCCTGCATTTGATATTACAGACTCTGATAAACGAACTGACGGTAAACCTGAATCAATAACATCACCATTCACAGATGCTTTGATAATTTGAACCAATCTACCTTCTTCCCCTATTTGTTCACCAGATGCAACTGTAAGACTACGGAAATGTTGCTTCATTGAAGTAAACAACGAGCCCAACATTGTTTGCTGATCGTTACAGTCAACCATATTAGGAGAAAGAAAGAACTCCAATATATAATCATCGTCACCCGTGTGACTACTCCTCAGGCAAATTCCATCATTGTCATTTATCAAACTTGGATCCTTCTTTTCTTCAGCTTCCAGCTCAGCATCTCTCTAAAGTTATCATATAAATTCATGTCGTTTCAGTAAAAAGATATAAACATTTTGGTCGCATGTTTTTTTCATGTGCCCACACACACACTATTTGTAATATAAATAACCTGTAATTATAGTAAACAGGCTTCTTCTCCCAAAAGATGTGCTCTCTCAACATCAGAATTAAGGACACACTGTAATATATGCTGATGTGTCATCACCAACGACTTCCTGCTCCACTTGCAATATCTGACAGTTTTTGGTTATACCTTCAATAGCATGCATAGCCATATATACCTTAAGAAAGTTGTTTTCCCTGCACCGTTCCTTCCGACAAGGCCTGTAAAAGATGTAGCATGACATGATGTAATTACATACACTAACAAATAAATATTAAACAAACAGAAAGGAATCCTTGATAGATGCTTATTGATTGGAAAAAAATCACTAGTACATGCGTATGATGCATAAAAAAATGGATCCAGAACTGAATATAAAAATAAGACTCACCATAATGTCACCCAAAGAAAGTGTTACAGTACAATCAACAATAAGTTCACGTCCACCTATAGACACATTGAAATTTTCCATATGAATATCCCTGACTGTAGTTCCTTCAGCACTATTGTCATGATTAACAGATACAACAGGCATTCCAGCTTTGGCTGCTTCCATTTATGCCACATGGATCCTGTATTGTACCTGATCAATCAAGAACAAAACATAAGACATTGCTGACAGATCAATGTACAAACATTTGCGGTAAGTTAATCCACATATGTCTGGATCGAGAACAGCTGTAGAGAGTGATCATGCTGGCCCAAATAATGTAACACACAAGCTTGTATGATTTCTATAATAGCTATACCAGGACGACATAACACCTATTTCTTACAGAATCAAGGTGGCATTCACTCGCATCCTGAACTTATATATAGAGTCCAGACCATGTAAGAACCAGATATAAATCCACACATATATAGATAAAGTCCTATAAATATAAGTTTACATTTTTGAAATAGTTTGGAAATGCACAAACATATACTCCGTATAAGATATGTACATGTTCTCACGTTTGACCATATTAGTGGTTCTTACATCATCTTTCAACTCTATGAATGCATGTGGAATTATGGATGTGCATATTGTAAAAAACATACCTCTTTGATGCTCATCTTTCCTCTTCCTCCTTTCAAGCTTAATTCTGTCATGTTCAGTTAGCAGAGGACCATCAACTGGCTCAGGCTTCTTTTTGACAACTTTCACCTCATCCATTCCCTCATTATATATATATATACTATAAAGCGGTTAAAACGCTTTGGCAGCCCCGCTACAGTACCCGGCCCATTGGGCTCCCAATTTGGGCCGGCCCATTTGGCATTTTTTTTTGTAGGCAATGTAAAAAAAACCGCTCGGCATAAAATAGAAAAAAAACACTACAAAAATATTGACTTATTCAGATAAAAAAAATACTCGCGACATGAGGTCCAACACATAAGCTAATATAAAAAATAAAAAAAACTATTAAACATGAGACCGAAAAAATAAACCCGCACAAATAAAAAATAGAAAAAAATAAAAATAAAATTTTAACGCAAAAATTAACCCGCACTATTAAACATGAGACCGAAAAAATAAACCCGCACAAAATACAATTAAAAAACGCCCTGCAGTAACGCGCGATTCTCATTTAAAGACCATGTTCTCATAAAATTATATTAAAAAAAAACCGTATAGCCAAAAAAAGAAACCTTTAAACATAAGCCCTAAAACCGCACAAAATAAAAAAAATAAAAATGATAATGCCTCGCGTAGAATAAAACGACGTAGTTTTGTTCTAGGGTAAAAAAAAAACAGCCGCTACAGTGCTACGCCCTTTGGGCTCCCAATTTGGTCCAACCCATTAGGTTTTTTTTTTTTTTTTTTTTTTTTTTAGGCAATGTAAAAAAACCCAGCTCGGCCATAATAAAAAAAAAAATTACAAAAATATGACTTATTAAAGATAAAAAAAATACCCGCGAAGAGGCCCAACGCATAAGCCTATATATTAAAAAAACAAACCATTAAACATGAACCGAAAAAATAAACCCGCACAAATAAAAAATAGAAAAAAATAACATAAAATTTTTAACGGCACAAATTAACCCGCACTATTAAACTGAGACCGAAAAATAAACCCACACATAATACAAATAAAATAACGCCATGTTCCCATAAAAATTGTATTTTAAAAAAAACCCGTATAGAAAAAAAGAAACCTTTATATCATGAGCCCCACACAATAAGCCCATAATAAAAAAAAAACAAACTATTAAACATGAGGACGAAAAAATAAAACCACACAAAATAAAAAAATAAAAAATAATAATGCCTCGCACCTACGTGAAAAAAATTAACGACCCGCAGCAACGCGCGGGTAATCATGCTTGTATATATACTATAAAGGAGTTAAAACGCTGCCGTTTTTGGCAGCGTCGCTACAGTACCCGGCCCAATGGGCTCCCATTTTTTTTTTTTTGGTTTTTTGGTTTTTTTAGGCAATGTAAAAAAAACCGCTCGGCACAAAATAGAAAAAAAAATTACAAAAATATTGGCTTATTCAGATAAAAAAATACCCGCGACATGAGGCCCAACACATAAGCCCATATAAAAAAAACAAACTATTAAACATGAGACCGAAAAAATAAACCCGCACAAATAAAAAATAGAAAAGAATAAAAATAAAATTTTAACGCAAAAATTAACCCGCGCTATTAAACATGAGACCGAAAAAATAAACCCGCACAAAATACAATAAAAAAACGCCCTGCAGTAACGCGCGATTCTCATTTAAAGCCCATGTTCCCATAAAATTATATTAAAAAAAAAACTCGTATAACCAATAAAAAAAACCTTTAAACATGAGCCTCACACATAAGCCCATATAAGGAAAAAAAAAACTATTAAACATGAGGCCGAAAAAATAAACCCGCACAAAAAAATAAAAAATTAATAATAATGTCTCGCAACAACGCAAAATTAACGACCCGCAGCAACGCGCGGGTAATCATGCTTGTTTATACTAAATTTTAACAACGTAATTAAGGAAACATAATCACACGAAATCGTTAGCTTATTAAAACCTTAAGCCTGGGCCCGTTATAGTTTAGCCCATTTACCCGTTGATGTTGTGAGAAAATTGATGTCGCCTTATTAGTTTTTTTTATAAAACCAAAATCCACTGCAACAAAAACAAACACTTTTCTCTTTTATAACACTAAAATTTGGTGTCATGAGATACCCACGTGTAACTCGCTAATATATAAAATAAAAAAAAGGACTATTTGGGTTGACAACGACGGCGCAAGACTCGAAAACACCACCCTCATTGTCCGCTTGGCGTTTTCATGTTGTGTTTTGAGGGAAAACGCAATTCTTGCCGTAGTACCTATGAGCCGTCACGTTGGTGCCGTGGAAAAAAATGCTGCCACATCAACATTTTTTTCGCATAACACCACAATCCACCACAACACAAAAAAACACTCCTCCCTTTATAACACCACATTATGGTGTCGTCGTGCACCCCTGAACCCCACTAAAACACAAACACGATACACATAAAAAAGCTTCATCTAGCTCCTTGCTAGTTTTAATAAATCTTCGCCGTTCAAAAAAAAACGATACACATAAAAAAGGAAAAATCGAATCATTTAGGCTGGCAACAATGGCTTAAGACGGGAAAACGCCACCCACGGTGTGCACCTGACACCGTCAGGTGGCGTTATGGGAGAAAATGCAGGTGAAAACGTAAGACACCCAATGCTTTAAGGGCATTCAAGATTGATCTATAGAAAGGTTTATACAATTAACAGTCTACCGGTTTATAAACTTTTTCATATCATAAACTTATTTGCATTATGAGTAAATATATTCATAAACTTTTTCATATTTTAAAATACACTTAACATTTTAAGATATTTAAACTTTGAACCTCTTTAAAATTCTAAGACTATTCATGTCA